>ML840973.1:20844-40528 GCA_009831015.1 Picea engelmannii
TTCTTGGCTAGTGGTCATGATATCCACTTTCATCATCTTTATCCCTTGGCTATTTCATAGCCCATAACCTGCAGATTAGTCTGTAACACAAACTCATACATTTCTATGCATTATCATCAGGTAATTGCATCCTATCATCATTTCAATTTGGTATCCCTGTACCGATAATTTAACATCAAAGTTTTCTAGTTAGAAATAGATCTCATAATATCCCATAATTCAATTTCGACACCCATTCATAAGATTATCATTTACAAAAAATAGATTGCATCATATCCAACATCATCTTAATAGCATTTAAACATTCATTAAATTCACATTCTCACAATATGTCACATCATATACATAATCATCAATAACATTTAAACATTCGTAAAATTTACATTCACATAATATATCGCATTACATACATCATCATCAATAACATTTAATCATTCATAAAAGTTCATACATTTAAAGTTTAAGTGTATCACTTAATAGTTTCATTGTGACTAGAAAATAAAGTATATAGGCCTTAGGTAATCCTGGTTGTCTAAGTCAAAAGGTGGTGTTGCATACATCCATCGTTCGAGAAACATATTCTCGAGGTGGTCAAAAAAGTGAGGGATAGTCTCGTCGTAGTGTCTCGGCGTCTTCCCAAGTAGCATATCTCGGACTATACTTGTCCCACTAGACCTTAACTTGGTCTACCAGACTCTTCCTGAGCTATCAGAATCTATGGTCCAATATGCGTAATGGTTCTACCATGAGGGTTCCCACATCCGATACCTGCAATTCCTTCCAATTTAGTTTATGTGATTCATCAACGACATAATGATGTAAAATAGATACATGAAATACATTATGAGTTTTATGCAAGTGGGGTGGAAATGCGAGACGATATGCAACGGGTCCAATTTTCTCTTGGATTCTGAATGGTCCTATAAATCGAGGTGACAACTTTGTCCCCTTCCCGAACTGTATGGCACTCTTATTAGGCCTGATACGAATGAAAACCTGGTCTCCCACTTCATAACTTTGGTCAGTCCTGTGTGCATCTACATAGCTTTTCTGCCTATCCTGTGCTTCCTTTAGTCTCTGCCTAATCTGAATCACCTGTTCTTCCATCTTCTGAATCAATTATGGCCCAACTATTACTCGGTCTTCTAGTCTATCTCAACTCAATGTCATTCTGCATGACCTCCCATACAAATCTTCGTAGGGTGGCATTCCGATGGAGCTATGAAAACTATTATTGTAGGAAAACTCTACCAAAGGTAGGTACATCTCCCACTGGGTTTGATTATCCATTACATACATCCTAAGCATGTCTTCCATGACTTGATTTACTCTCTCATTTTTCCCATCTATTTCAAGATGATAAGTTGTGCTTAAGTTCAACTGAGTCCCCAACGCTGACTGCAGACTTGTCCAAAACCTAGAAGTGAATCTTGAGTCCCTATCTGAAATGATCTTCTTAGGTATCCCGTGCAAATGGATAACCTCACTTACAAACACACATGCCACATCAGTGACATCGTAAGTGTCTCTAACCGGAATAAAATGATCACTCTTGGTTAACTTATCCACTATCACAAGAATGGCATTGTGTCTATGAGATGTGAGTGGAAACCCCACAACAAAATCCATAGAGATGACTTCCCACTTGGACATAGGAACATCATTTAGTTGTAGGAGGCCTGCCAGGTGATGGTGGTCGGCTTTCACTTGTTGACACTCTAAGTACTTGGCGACCAAATGGACTACATCACCCTTCATGCCTACCCAGAAGAAGAGATTCCTCATATCTGCGTACATCTTCTTCACACCTGGATGCGCACAATAAAGAGATCTATGGGCTTCCTTTAGTATGATGCTTCGAATATCCCCATTCTCAAGGATGTACATCCTTCCTCGATATCTTAACAGTCTGTCTATTTCCAGACTATATAATTCATACCTTGGATCTAACTGCCTCCCGCTCTGGAGGTTTGAAGTAACCTTTAAATACCAATTGTATCGTTGGAGTTGTTCCAACACATGTTCCCTCAGATTGACCTTTAAGGTTACCAAGGAGAAGATACGTGGTCTCCTACTCAAGGCATCTGCGACCACATTTTCCTTCCCCTTGATATACGAAATACCAAAATCATGCTCACTCATAAACTCACTCCATCGCCTTTGCCTGGCATTCAGATCTCTTTGAGTGAAGAGATGTTTTAAACTTTGATGGTCCATTTTGAGCTCAAAGTTTCGCCCCATAAGATAGTGCCTCCAAATTTTCTGAGCTAGCATTACAACTGCCAACTCTAAATCATGCATCACGTATAACTCTTCATGTTTCTTCAATTTCCTTGATGCATAGGCTATCACTCCTCCATCCTGCATTAGTATGGCCCCCAACCCTTGCTTCGAGGCATCCGTGCAAACTATGAAGTCATTTTCCATATCCGACACTCGTAGAATTGGTGCACTAGTTAGTAACCTCTTAAGCTCAATGAATGCACTATCACATTCTTCTATCCATTCATACCTGACCCCCTTGCGTTGCAAAGTGGTGATGGGTTTCACTATTTTTTTAGAATCCTTCCACAAATCTCCGGTAATAACCTGCTAGCCCCATGAAGCTTCTCACCTCATGGTCATTTTTCGGCACTGGCCACTCCATAATGGCCTTTACTTTTTCTGGGTCCACAGAGATTCCTTCGTTGGAAATGATATGACCTACATAGTGAATCTCTTTCTGGAAGAAGGAACACTTCGACAACTTCCCATACAATTTGTTCTCTCTAAGGCCAGACAACACTACTCGCAAGTGTTCCTCATGTTCTCTTTCGTTCTTGGAATAGATAAGTATGTCATCTAGAAAGACTTGTACAAATCGATCTAAGTACTTCCCAAATGCGCAGTTCATGAGGCTCATGAATACTGTTGGTGCATTGGTCAATCTGAAAGGTATGATGACGAACTCGCAATGTCCAAACCGAGTTCGAAAGGCAGTTTTTGGGATATCACCTTCCTTAATCCTTAACTGATGATACCTTGATCGCAAATTGATCTTTGAGAATACCACTGCTCCTTTCATCTGATCGAAAAGGTCATCTATTCGCGGCATTGGGTACCTATTTTTCAATGTAGCACGGTTCAAGTCCCTATAGTCTATACACAGTCATATTGATCCATCCTTCTTCTTTACAAAAATTACTGGTGTGCCCCAAGGTCAGACACTGGGCCTTATCATCCCTAAGTCCAGTAACTCTTTCAACTGCATTTGCAATTCACAAAGTTTCGGTGCTGTCATCCGATACAGAGTCTTGGAGATTGGTTTTGCACAAGGTTTTATCTCAATAGTAAAATCAATCTCCCTCTCAGGAGGTAATCCTGGTAACAATACCGGGTACAGATCCACTAAGGGTCCCTTCCTTCCATTCACTACTTCCACTACATAAAGTCGACACCCTTTGTTGGGTATGTGTTATATTCTTTGCATGTGTGTGTGGGTGGGTGCGTCAGAGACGACAACTGCGTGTGAGGTGGGCACTTTCCTAGGGGGGGCAGGTATGCCCCCCCTGGTTATGCGCAACATTCAACACAGGATGGTAGCCCGGGGCAGCGCCCCGAATTTTTTTTTTTGGGCAGTTTTTTTCTATTTTTAGCGGATTTGTAAATTAATCCTGGATTAAGGGATTAGGGTTTTGGTATCTATGGAATACCTAAAAACATTGTATATATTGTATGGCGAATGGTGAAATTCGATATAATGAAAATAAGAAAGGTTTTTCTGGTTGAGGGTTTCTGGTAAAAATATCTGTGTACTCTGTGTATGAGCCATTGATTAATTTATGTATTTCTTAAGAATCTATATGCATAACTTTACTTCACAGGTTAAAAACTTACACCCTTGCCTCAAGCATCTATTAACCTTCATAGTTGATATAAAGCGTAACGACACTTTTCTCCGTACACCCTGTATCTCTACTGGCCTTCCCTCATCGTCGACATAAATCACCCTCTTTGCGAAACAATCTACCAAAGCTCGTTGAGATACTAACCAATCCATTCCAATGATTAGGTCATATGCCCCGAGAGCAGTGACGTATACCTTCAACCTGGTAGTACACACTCCCAGGTCTACTATACAATTATCAACACTAGGTCCTACCACTTGTTTTTCCCCCGAAGCCATCTCAACTTGTTTAAAGTCATCATGTTTGTAGGCTGCCAACCCACTCTTTTTTAATTCAGATGGTGAAATGAAACTATCTGTAGCACCAAAATCAAATAAAATCTTAATGTTGATATGATTTAGCGTGCCTGATGACTCCACCACCATGGATTGATGTTCGGCCTAGCGATTATTAACCGCTACGTAAATCTGGTGGCTGCTACTTGATCTCCCCATCGATGCCTTTCCTTCTCTATGCACAAACCTTGATTGTAACTCTGGGCAGTCACGTTGGTAATGGGGTCCTCCACACCCCCAACATGTAACACAAGATCAAACCTGTGCACTGTTATGTGACTGTTGTTGAAATGAGATCCTTCCCCTGGAACCCCTGCCCCTACTAGTTGTTCCCTGAGATGGTTGTGGACCTGTCTGCGTTGTTGGCGATGAACGAGATGTTTCACTTACTGCCATTGAAATCCATGCGGCTACTGTCCTTGGAGCGACTCTTTTACCATATAGAGGTGGACTTAAGCCCCCTCCCCTGGGAAATGTCCTCGGGGCCTTCCCTACGAATCCAGGACGATGCGGAAATGTCGGTCTTGTACCCCCAGTTAAGTTCATGTGCTCTTCTACATAACGTACATTTTTCACTGCTTCCGCTACTGAATACGGTTAACACATCTGCACCATAGCTCTTATCTTAGGGTTCAATCCATAGACGAAGCGCTCTACCTATCGTTGGTCATTATCCATATACGAAACATATTTGACCAGTTCCATAAATCTGATCTCATATTATTCCACCATTTTGTTTCCCTGTACTAAGGCATGAAATTCCCCTACCTGTTGTTCCTCATAATAAGTTGTCAGATATTTCCTTCAGAACCTCTCCTCAAAAAATTTCCAAGATACTATGTTTGGGGTAAGGTGCAGTTTTCTTTCCAGGTTGTCCCACCAGTTTAAGGCACTTTCTCTTAATTGAAAAATTGTGATCTTCACCTTTGAGTTGGACACATAGTCTCTTAAGGAAAAACACCTTGTCATGCCTTCCAACCATGCTTACGCGCATTCACTGGTGCAACCCCCGGAAAACTATGGAAGTTTGATCTTCTTCAATTCTCGTGTGATGTATTCCGATGGAGGTCCTCCCCCTAAATTCCTTGATGATTTTGGATTACCCATTCCATACGGTGGGGGTTCCACTTCGGTCCCTGCTGGTTGTCTCCCCTTTAAAGTCTCATTAATGGCCTCCAACAAGTGCACTATGAGAGCTAGTTCAGGCAATGGTGGTGGTGGCGCTAGTGGTGTTGGCGGCGCTTGCGACGACGCTCCCCTACCTCGACTCCCTCGAGTCTTGACCATCCTGTATGCTTTAACCTACATCAACCAAAGTTGTCAGGGTGATTTCAAGGACATTTTGAATTGGTACTACTCAAACTAGAAACAGGGTTAGGCGTAAGTTTTCTTTACTAGTCTGTAAACAAACATTACTCCTTTAGGGGATTAGCTAGGTTAGGATTAGGATTAAACGTCTAAGCTCAATTTCTTCGCCCTAAAAAAAAAATATTGGCTCCCTTGCCCTGTAGTTACGCTAGCCTTGCACCATACTCACTAATTCCTCTTGCTTACTCTCCTAGTGCATATATCGCCTCCTTCCCACTTGTCCTAGTCTAAGTCCTCTTAACTTTTCACTTATAACTAAATATCCTCCGATGCTTGACTCGTGAGCTTTTCCCTGGCACCTAGTGTTGGCGTTGTCGAATGCTGCATTGAGATTTAGCATTGAGTTTGACTGGTGGAATGGAGTGGAGGGACTTGGCACTTGGCTTGTTTGAATCACCGATTTTTTTCCTTTTTTTTTTCTTTTGTAGTGTGCGCCCTTTGAGCCCACTTGTGAGATCCTCCTCTCTATGTCTTGATTCCTAGCACTTGGGCGCTCGGTCTCCACTGAATTGTGTTGTATTGCAGGTTCTTAGCTCGGTGTTTTTAGTTAAAGTGATTAATCAGTTTGAAATCTAGCATGAATCATAAATTTTAAATATAATTAATTAATTAATCATAATAGTTAAAAACTATAGTTGAATTATATTTAAAATTTAAAACAYAACATAACCCAAAAAAAAAACTATATTTAAATTATATTTAAAATTAAACATAACATAACTAATTAAAAGAAGAAACTATATTTAAATTATATTTAAAATTAAACATAACATAACTAATTAAAAGAAAAAAAAAGCTATATTTAAATTATGTTTAAAATTAAACGTAACATAACTAACTAAAAGAAAAAAACTATATTTAAATTATGTTTAAAATTATTAAATTTTATTATTATTATAATTTAAATTGTATTTAAATTTAAACTAAAATAATTTAAACCTTTATTTCAAATTATACGACATTAAGATTTAACCCAAAATAATAATAAAAAAGAAATAAACAATTTTTAATCTGGGCAATGGGTCCTCGCATGAGGCCCACATGCCCCTCCCAAACCCATGCTCATTCCCAACTCTACACATCTCTTAATCAAACCCTAAACGTTCCTCAAACCTAACACTCCTTCACCTCTGCCCATCTCTCTAAGCAATTGCACCCTCAGCTTCTCCCTCTCTGCTACTGTGGCAGAGCTCTGGAAATGGCCGTATCCCTGGTAATGGCCACGGGCTATTTCTCATGGCGTTTGCTATGTGGGTTGGTAGTGGGTTCAAAACCCTTGAACCTCAGATCATTTTCGTTACTATCCTGTGGTTTTTTTTTTATTACTAAAAAAACAATTTCTTATTGCAGCGCTGCAGTGGTCGTGATATGGTGTTGGTGTGGTCAGTCTCTGCTGAACTCTGTTGTAGTGTAGGTGCGTAGTTCACAAATTAGGCTTGTGGGCTCCATTGTGGTTTGATTTGATAATAAATGTTCAACGTTGGTTATTGAGTACAACACAATCTCCGGATTTTGAAGATGGTTATTCAGTACAATACAACCTCCAAATTTTGAATATGGTAATGTAGGCCAAATCCATCATGCACCTCCTTACTTCCTGCACCTCGAACCTTCGACCCCACCGCCCTACCTCTTATTCCTCTCTTTCATTCTCTAGGAATTCACATACAAATACACAGACAAATGCATTCGAATGGCAAGGACTGCTGGGATGGAGAAGAAGCATAGTGAATGAGAATCGCAGGTGGGGTGTTAAAGGTCCAGAGGAGGCTATCGAGCTCCCACTTCCCACTGCACACCACAAGAATAATTACGAGAACGAGAATGAGAATACATGTTCTTCCCTTGCCGAGTGGGGAGACCTGGTTCTCTCCACTGTGGATCCTTCTCATAATGCCCATCTCTCCCACTATGCATCTAAACAGTGGTGCAATGGAAAAATCCTCATCGGAGCAACCAAGCACCGCGAGAAGCCCACCCGCCCAGACAAACCAAATCTAGTTTCCCAACTGTAGTGCCTTATATGGTAGCTGATTGACTGAAAAGTGATTGAAAGTATCCACTCAAATTTCTTTTCCATTAATTCATGGTAACATAAATTTTGTTTTACCACAGACCCTCATTGTGGTTCACAATTTATAAAGCAACCATAGAACTCTGGCACTTTGGTTTCATGAAGGTAATGATTTGATTGTGCAGGTTTTGTTGAATCTTGGTTATTGTGTTGTTACTATAGCTTTTACGTTTTTAACATTTTATTAAGAATTTTTTCCCTTTGTGTTGTGGAGGATAGTTTGAGTTTGCTTTCTTTTTATTATCTTTATTTTTCAATGAGATTACCATCACCTTTGTAAAAAGTTTAAAGAACAATGTGAAAATTTAAAAACGAGATTGTCTTTTACCAAGGAAACTGATAAAGCTGGTTTTGCTACAAAACTTCAAAAAATAAAGGATCTAGCGATGGGAGTTGAATCATTATGGATGGTAGATTCTGAACACAACAACAGTTCCCCAAAACACACTGAAAGTAAGCATTGGCATGAGAATAATGTGGTGGTTGATATTCCTAATGGTTCTCATATTGAAGAAAAGACAGCAACGAAATGTTCATCTTGGAAAATGGAACTCAGCAAGCTCAATGAAAAACTGAAATCACTTCAGGAGGAACTTTAAGCAACAAACAAGAGAGCATTATTTGAACATATGAAAGTGGAGTAGCTTGAATACCAATGTCAGAATCAACCGATTAAACTGAAAGAAGTTGAGGGGCTTCCTGAGGCAACTGCAACTGAGTTGCAACTATTGCAAGAAAAATGTCGAGAAATGGAAATGGAGTTGGAAGAATAGTATAAAGAGAAGATGCAAGTTGAAATAGAATTTTTGATATTAACAGGCTTTGCCTACAGAAACAGAGCAACATAACTTGAAGGAAAAGTAGGTCCTGGCATCCTTTGAATTAACATTGGCAAGAACAAAACAAGTGAAGATACAGTCGTTGACTATATGATACAGTTTTTTTTTGTGGTTTTCAATATGTATAGAATTATACTAATTTCAATTGGGCATATTGTTGATATATAAATTTGTGTATATACTAAATCAAAATGTATACTTGGCTTGCAGGTTAGGTGTGGCTGGAGCTTGGACTAGATTTATCTAATTAAAGGGTTTCTGGTTGTTTCACCATAACTAAATAGAAGTGTTTAAATTCTGGGTGGGTAGGTAGGTAGGTAGGCCCTTGGTTCCATATTTTGAACCAGGGCTCTGATACCATGTGTAGTGCCTGTAAATACTAAATCAAAATATATCATTTTTATCACACAAATAATTTAATCACCAGCATATAGACAATATTCAGCAGAGATTAACATTTAACTACAACATAAAAAAAAAAAACTTAGCACTTTCATAACAAATTACCTGCTTCTCATGCTAATTTTTGCTGATATGATTTTCCCTTCCTTGTTGCCTTGTTGTTGCCTTGTTGCTGCCTGATGCGCTGATCAACTCTGCCCAAACCATGTTTCCTCCCTGCCATCTAGGACAACTTCCTAGCTCCAGGATACCATATCGATATCCTAGCTACCGTGCCCAAAACCCCTAGCAAACCGATGCCCCCCTAATGATCCTCCCATGACTTCAAAACTCAAACTCAGAACCCCTCCAAAATCTAAGAGAACCCTCCAAAAAAATAAAATCCCCTTCTTCCGTAAGTCTCCTCCCCGTCATATTCCTCCTTCACCGACCCTTTCCTCCTCATTCATTTCCTTATCCATACATTCATTGTCTTATCCTCTTAGTTAATGTCTTATCCGATTATTAATGTTTCTTATCCTTACATTTAATGCTTCGTATCCCCTCCGTATATGTAATCCTTTAATTAAACAATTAAATTTATTAACCCTCTTAAATTTAATACCCATGTCATTGAATGTAATAGGTAATTAATTAATTAATTAATTAATCAAAATTATAACAAATAATTAATTAATAAATATTTAATTAATATCATTATGCCAATCTTTGTTTAGTTAATAACCTGTTAGAAAAATCAATTACCTAATAAATTTTACCTAATAATCCCTAAGCATATATTCAACTAGGGTTGTTACAGAAGGCTCGTAAACAGACTTTGGAGCAGAGATAGTAGAAGGAAAAGCTTCCTCCAAAAGAGTAGTAGGTTCACATGAAGTCGCATTTAGTGGACCATTACTACCTCATTTTTTTCATAGATCATCCACCGTAACGAGGAAGCTCAGTTTTTCCCAAGGTTCCTCTTCTACCACACCCAAGTGGGTACTGACCTCACATTCCATTACAAAATGCCACATAATGTTAAGAAACTACAACTTATGGAAAAAACAATAAAACCAATGAATGAGTTGGCTCTTCAGGAATGGGAACCAAATAGAGGACAGTTAGAAGTAAGAAGGTGAAATGACAGTGGACCCAATCATAAGGGCCAATATCTCATTTCTAATGAAAATTGTCAGTTTGATGGCTTGATCCCTTAACTACCTGTCATTCCAAAATAAATACGGAAGAAAGGAAGCCAGACCACTAAATACGGAGGTCGATGGGTCAAGTGGAGAGAGGAAAAAAGGATTAAGTACACTAGCCAAATACAAGACTCCTCCCTCACTAAACTAAAGAAGTTACTATGGTTTATACCACCTTCATCAAAGTAAACTCTGTGGCCTGTACATGAAATTCTACTTCTATTGTATATTTTTAAAGCATTTCAAATTAATTTTGTAACAATATATTTCAATTTCTTACATTACATCATTCATCAACACACACATATATAATTCTCTTACTTTTATTAACTTTATTATTTTATTTTTTTATATAATTTTAATAATTAATAAAACTTAATTTTATTAAATATTTAATAAATTATATATATATATATATATATATATATATATATATATATATAATTAAATTATAATTTTTTTAAATAAATTTAGTACAATTAATTCAATTTTATATATTTTAATTAATTAAATATTTAATAAATTATATATATTTGTTAGAATTTAATTAAATTACAAAATTTATACATTAATTTAATATAACTAATTTAATTCCCCCCGATGAGGTGCCACCTGGACAGAGTCCTAGGACACATGGAACCAAGCGACGAAGGGATTTATTAACCCCGACCACCAACACACAACCATTAACTTCCGCATGGCTCAAACCATGAGGAAAGTTATGGTAGTGCCCCTGGACAAACATGTGAGGTTAATGGTTGCGCGAGCAAGCCAGACAAGGTGTGCCAGGCCTAGACTGGCTTTCAACTCAGATTCAATGGCTAGAGGGATTGTCAACTCATGGGCGTGTAGCAATAAACAGCCTTTTTCCCTGTTGTATTCCTCCAATCTCCATCTTCCCTAGTTAGTGTTCTTCAACTCTTCTGAGTGCTTCAACATTGCTTCCCTCTGTGTATTTTTCTTGGGCGCTCTCACGAGTTACCCTTGCAATTGTTTTAGATCTGATACCCTCTTCCTGCTATACTCTCTCAACCCTCACAAGCTCCTTCTCGACAATTCCACCAGTTCCTTCTCCCACTTTTCCTAACACCATATGTATGCCTCCCTACCCACAACCCATCACCTCCATACTCTTCCCAGCATGCCCATAGAAAGAGAGAAATCCAAGAGGGGCGTGCATTATTACATCACCCTCTCCAAGTGCAAATGACTCTCCCCCTCCTAACTGGCTCTCATCACTCATTTCAAAATCCCACAAAACACTAACAAGAGGTCATAGGAGGCACCTTCATCCACCCATCTTCAGCTCCATGGAATTATCCCAGGGAAGGAGGAAGTATCACCTTCATGTGCACACTTTCCTCCATCCACCCCTCATTTCCTCCATGGCCTGAGCTCGGTTAAAGAGAAATCTCCACCTTCATGCGCATGCATTCCTCTAGTCACCAGTCTCTTGGTCCCCCAAAAGCTCAATCCACAGGACCCCTACTACAGAGATGGTAGCTGTATGGTGGAGGAGGAAATCCCCCCGAGCTAGAAAGTGGAGGAAAACACAACGGCTACCAATGAGAACACCATAGAGTTCGCTAATGAGGAAAAGGATGAGGAGCATCCCCAACATTTGCAAATCACCTCACAAAGGAGCACCTCCAACTCATCTTTGAAATCAGGTAGAAACATAATGATTAGATGCACTCTCAATGCATCCTGGGCCAAAGAGTGGACAACATGTTCGACGGACTAGCAATTTCTCCTACGCAAACTCAATGTCCAACATGCAGCCAACGGTTCACCCCGGTCTACAACATCCATGGACAACCAAGATCGATAATCGAGTGAAGTCTCCATCTTATTGTTCTTCATCAATTCCAGTTGCAGGATTAATTTATGAGTTTACTATCACAACAAACTAGTAGGACACACTATTTTCCCCTATATTGTTTATGTAGTTTTTTTCATAGAAGTTTTGTTAATAGTTGGTCTTAGAGGCCACCAAAATATTGTACACACATTTTTGTTTACACAGATAGGATGCATAATTTTGTTAAAGAAGTTTTGTTCAAATAGTTCTAGCTCAAAGGATGATGTGTCAAACTCAAAGCATCTAAGAGCCACCTGTTCTAGTTTCCCTTATGTAACAGAACATGTGGCTCACACTTGGCATTGTATTATTAATACAAGAATCCACTTTTATTTACAAAAAAATATACAATTGATTGAATATTTTTTTATATTTAATATGTGTTAGTGATTTCATAAATTACGTCAATTAGGGATCTCGATCCCCACCAGCAAATCAATCATCCAAGATAGTATTTGTCACAAATGAAGCATCTAAAATGAAAGGTAACATGTCAACTTAGATTTTTTATTATACTATTTTAATTTTTTATCACTTAATTATAGAGAAAAATCTTTTGATATATATATATATATATATATATATATATATATATATATATATATATAATTTATTACTATGTATACATGTTTTATTACTTGTTTATTTTAGGTATGCAATACTAACAAGCATTAAGCAGTAAAGGATAAGAACACAGGTATGATGGATTTTGATTATGTAGATATGTCAAAAAAAAAATTAGAAAACAACCAAAAAAAAATGATTATAAAGAAAAGATAAAAATAAATTTTGGAGAAAACATAAATATTTAACAATAAAGAAGATACTTTAAAACTTTGGAAGCGTTTTCTTATTGTAAAACAAATAACAAACATTTTTTTTAGAAAAATACATCATTTTCCATAACACCAACCTTAATTTATATTTAATGATTGTAGTAGAAATATTATTGTATCCATGAATGATTGAGCCAAGAAAAAACCTTAAGACCAAAAATATTTTATTCCACAAGTTGAAAATACAGAAAAAGAAGAAAATCCATTAAAAAATATATCTTATTACTTGCAGTTACCCAAACCTTCATATCATAACTCCTTAAAATTAATCGAATTACAATAACTACAAAAAGAATACCACTACCAGCAAAATTCAATACTAGGGTTCAAAAAAGAATTCAACTACTAGCAAAATTCAATACTAGGGTTTGTAGAATGGGATACCAATGATAACTAGATGCATCATTTTGTGTCAATTTAATCTGTATGGATTTTTCAACTTTTGGAAACCAATTGGTTTACCTCACAACCTCTTTAAGAGAAAACTTATTTCCTTCATAACCTCGGCTACATGGACTCACCCTTGCATTTTGATTAAAAAATTCAATAGTGCATCGCCTCTTTTTTCCAAATTTTTTAGCTCAATTTTCTCCCTTATCCTATTGGTAACATTTTCCCCCTTTCCTCAGTTAACACATTACCCCTAGTTTTTTTTGCGCATTATTTTGGCCCACTTTCCCCAATGATTTTTCACATCTTTCGTGGGTGATATTTTTCCTTTTTTTCCCTAAATAATTTTTAGGGATAACACTTTTCCTAATTTTCCCCCTCATTATATTTCTGAGCAATCCCACTCTATGTTTACTTCGTTAATTTTTTTTGGATTTCCTCGTTCTCTCCATGACACCTCATAACCCCATGCAAAAACCCCATTTATTTTTATTTCATAAAATCTTATTTTTATTTAACAAATTCTTATTTTTATATTTTTAGATGATCACTAGGTATACTTTTAATATAACCCTTTAATATTATTTATTTATATATTATTTGTTTTGTTTATTGAGTATGTATGTATTTTAATACATTTTCATCTTAAAGATATTATATAAATATATATGTGTAATTAAGTAAAACTATATTGAAATTCCTCTCCTAAGTCAGAAATTAACCACAACTCTTAATCCACCAAGGGATATGTAAATACCTTGTTTGACTTGGGAATATGCAAGCTAAATGTTGGGGAGTAAGGATTCCTTATTCTTACTATGAAAACTCCTTATCTTAATCAAGAATAATATTTACTATGTTTCCTTATCTCCTTGACATAGTTACTAACTCTTGGGGAGTAAGTATTTGACACCCTTTTTATGAAAACTCCTAATATTAATAAAAAAATATGGAATCAACATCATTGTCTCAGAAACATAGGTACCATTTCGACATTCTACCATTAAATACTCCACGTCTTTGTTAATAATAGTTGAGATATGATTATGAGTCCACACCCATATGTTGAGAAGTTGGTAAGGCCTCACCCTGTCTCCTCCACATACACAACCACTAACATGCAAGTAATTAATGCAGTTATTCAATCATGCATTCCCTTCCATAGGCCATTTTTCATAAGTACCTGGATTCCCCTACAGAGGTTTACTAGTTTACAACATTAGTATCCATTTCATGACCCAAGAATATATCTATGATGATGTATATGATAGCCAAATCAATAATTAGGAATATCAAATACATTCAATCAATTAAGTACATTCCACATGTCATGTATATATAGAGAATGGCCATTAAACTCTTCAATCAATCCTGATATTAACCTCGTAATCCTTCTCAGGGAAGAGTTAGGAAAGGACGATCATTACATACCTCCACCCTTTGAACAAAACTCGGCGTGAAGTTTGAACAAAGTCATAAGAAATTGGCGCTATGAAAATTAATCATGAATAAGGCTTCAACCTGATGTGCATCATAACGAGTGATAGTGTTATCAAATAACATAGTCCTAAAATATAGTAAGCAATACCATAACTGATTAGTTATACAAATCTTATATGATTATTCATGTAACAACCAGGTATCCCCATAAGCACAAATCCATTTTCATCTCATTCCCACATAACATCTCACAAACAACACAAAACACATATCATCTCTCATCATACTAAACCATACATAAATCCCCTCAAATTCAATTCATAACCACATCACAATCCATGCAAAATCATAAACTAAATCTTTTCCAAAGAAAAATTAACTACATTAAAACAAGAGAGTACCACCTAATTCAAGGAATATTTATCTTAATATGATAATTTAATTGTTTTATAATAAACTATCATATTTATTTAAGGTGTGGAATAATTAGTCTCTCTTAGCAAAAAAAATGAAATTATTTTGATACAATTGATCATATTACACTTTTTAACATTAAAATACATTTTATTCATGTTCCTAATTGGTATTTCATTCATTTAAGGTGTCGAATACAGTCCCTCTTACCGAAGATTGAAATTGTTACACTTTTAAACATTAAAACACATTTTATTTATGTTCCTAATTCGTATATCATTCATTTAACGTGTCTAATAATTAGTCCCTCTTCTTGAAGAATGAAATTCATGTTCCTAATTGGTATATCTTTCATTTAAGGTATCGAATAATTAGTCCCTCTTCCCGAAGAATGAAATTATTACACTTTTAAACATTAAAACACATTGTTCCTAATTGGTATATCATTCATTTAAGGTGTCTAATAATTAGTCCCTCTTCCCGAAGAATGAAATTATTTTGAGATAATTGGTCGTAATACACTATTTAACATTAAATTACAATTTATTTATATTCCTAATTGGTATGTAGATATAAATATATTTATTTTATTGAATGATAAAATATAAAAAATAATATTTTAAAATAAATATATTAATTTGGAATTTAAATATAATTAAAATTAAATTTGAATTTTTTTATTAATATAAAATAATACAAATGAATCTAATTATAAACTTTTTTTATAATATTAATATAAATTATAATTTTATATTTATGTTTTAAAAATTTATATACTTATTAAAAAATAAAATGAAAACTAAATCTTAAAATATATATATCCTTACCATGTTCAAGAATTTGTAATCAAATTATATAATTATCATGAACATAAATTTACAATTCAAACACTTACAATGTAAGTAGTGCTTTAAAAATATCAAAATTAGACTCATGCATCCAATTCCAATTTATGTTCAATATGAATGCATCTAATTCTATCCACTTCATGGTACTCTAGACTTAATAATGGTCGAGATTATTGTTAAAGATATCACAACCCGTGGGAGAGAAAGAAGATAATGATAGAATTTTTTTCATGGATGGTATATCACGAAGTGGTATACACAACAACCTATGCTGAGTTATAGAGAGTTATGGAGGAGGAACCTCTTAAAATTTATTAGGAGATAAGAAAATTGGAGATGGAAAAAAGAAGAAGGTTGAGTGAGAACAATAATCAGAGATACAAATATTGAGAAGTGGAATGGTGGTAATTGTAAATTCTGTTACAAATTTAGTTACAAGATGGTTGCAAAAAAAAAGTTACAAGATTGTTAAAAAAAATATTATGAAAAAATAATTGCAATTCACATATATTTATTTTACTAGCATGAATTTAATTACCTTAATTAATAGATGTCATAATTATTTAAGATTAAAACTCCAAACTTGAGTTTTCTATGTTTGAAAAAAAATAGTATTGTGTGCATGTTTGGTAATTAAAATTCAAAACTTCTGAATAACTTAGGATTGAAACATCCCATTTAGTTAGAACTTAGCCATAAAACATCTAATTTGTGAGCTAATCATGAGTAATAAAACTAATTTAAATATTATGAAAAAGACAACAAGAAAAATATTTTTAATAAAAAACAAACTAATATAATATGTATTCGTATCTCCTTGGTACTTACTTGATGACTAAATATTTTACACAAGTATTTGACACAATTGTTATACAAACTTCTAATATTAATAAAAAAATATGGAATCGACATCCTTGTCTTCAAAGAAGAATTAACTTCACTAAAACAAGAGAGTAGCACTCAATTCAACTAATATTTATCTTAGTATGATAATTTAATTGTTTCATAATAAACTATCATACTTATCATTCATTTAAGGTGTGGAATAAGTAGTCACAATTAGTGAATAATGAAATTATTTTGAGATAATTAGTCATATTACACTTTTTAATATTGAAATACATTTTATTGATATTCCTAATTTATATATATCATTCATTTAAAGTGTGTAATAATTGTCCCTCTTCATTAAGAATAGAACTATTTTAGGATAATTGGTCATATTATACTTTTTAAGATAAATATAAATATAAATATATTTATTTTATTGAATGATAAAATATTAAAAATAATTTTTTGAAATAAATATATTGATTTAATATAATTTTAATTAATATATTTATTTTATTGAATGATAAAATATTAAAAATATTTTTTTAAATAAAAATATTTTAATTAATACAGTTTGAGTGGGTCTAATGGTTAAGAACATGTGTTTCTTTTTAAGAGGTTACACGTTCAAATCCACAGGGGAGTAGGGTATGTATACATTCATAGACTTTACCAATCAAATGGCTCGGCGTAGAGGATCCCTTGTCCCACAAACAAGGAAATCTCATCAAATAGATTATATTATATTATTATTATTGATTTGGAATTTAAATATAGCTATAATTAAAATTAAATTTGTATTGATATAAAATAAATACAAATGAATTTAATTATAAACTTTTTAATAATATTAATATAAATTATAATTTTATATTTATGTTTTAAAAATTTATATACTTATTAAAATATATAGAGATATAAATATATTAAAATGAATTTAATTGTAAACATTTTATAATATTAATATAAATTATAATTTTACACATTACATTGAACACAAGTTGGAACACAAGTTGGAATTCGATGCATGCATAGTAAATGCAAATTTAAAAATGAGTCTAGTTTTAATTATTTTTAAAGCACACATTACATTGCAACTCTATGGATTGTAAATCCATACTCATGATTGCAAATTCTTAAACATTCTCTCTCTCTCTCTCTCTCTCTCTCTCTCTCTCTCTCTCTCTCTCTCTATATATATATATATATATATATAGAGAGAGAGAGAGAGAGAGAGAGAGAGAGAGAGAATGTTTAAGAATTTGCAATCAAAGTATATAGTTATCATGAGTATGGATTTACAATCCATAGAGTTGCAATGTAGATAGATAGATAGATAGATAGAATGTTTAAGAATTTGCAATCAAAGTATATAGTTATCATGAGTATGGATTTACAATCCATAGAGTTGCAATGTAATGTGTGCTTTAAAAATAATTAAAACTAGACTCATTTTTAAATTTGCATTTACTATGCATGCATCGAATTCCAACTTGTGTTCAATATGGATGCATCCAATTCCACCGACTTCATGGTATCAAGATTGAATCATGGGGTATCTGAGATTGAATCATGGTCCAGATTATTGTTAAACATGTAGCAACCAGACAGAGAGGATAATGATGGAATTTTGTCCATGGATGGTATACCAAGAAGTGGTATACACAACCATGTATGATGAGTTATAGAGAGTTATGGAAATAATTTTTTTAGGGTATATATACACTAGGAAACTCCTAAAATATATTCGCAGATAAAAAAAGTGGACATTGAAAAATGAGGTTGGGTGAGAACAATAATCAAAGATATAAATATTGAGAAGTCTAATGGTAATAATTGTAAATTCTGTTACAAATTTAGTTACAAGATGGTTACAAAAAATAAATTACAAGATTGTTAAAAAAAATATTATGAAAAAATAAATCCAATTCATATATATTTATTTCACTAGCATGAATTTAATGATCTTAGTGAATAGATGTGGTAGTTATCTAAGATTAAAACTCTAAGCTTGAATTCTTTATGTTTGAAAAAAAATAACAATGTGTGCATGTTCAGTAATTAAAATGTGTGCATGTTCAGTAATTAAAATTCAAAACTTAAGTATAACCTAGAATTGAAATACTTGATTTAGTTAGAGGTAGGCCATAAAACATAAAATTTATGAATCAATTAGATGAGTGATAAAAGTAATTTAAATATTATGAAAAAATAATTATTTTGTTAAGCATATCTATAATATTAGGAAAAAAAAAAAAATTATAATAAAAAACAACTAGAAAAATATTTGTAATAAAAAACAAGCTAATAGATGGTAATGGTAAATGCTATAGTTTAGTCAGGTCAAATTAGTACTAATAATGATTTAACTTTAGGATTAAAAAAATACATGGAAAAAAAATGAAGACCTAAGTGGTAGATTTGTTATTGTTTGTACATTATGAGTCGTTACCAAAAAATTAGTTATAAAAAGTCACACTGAATGGACGCGCACTCATGTACGACAACGTGTAGAAAGATGCATAAATAAATAGAATAGAATATACCTTAGGTTAAGCAATTTCCAACTCTGGATGTACAGTTATTGAGTAAATAGTTTGAATTGTCGATCATGGGTATTGCCTCTAATGAAGAAATCAGTAGAAAGGTCCAGGAAATAATTAATAAATTACAGCTTCCTTATGAGGAGTTTGTAAGGAATAAGTATTTTGAAGAATTTAATGAACAAATGGAGAATCCAGTAATAGCCGCACAAATTGAGGCAGAAATCGTTAAAAAAACTCAAGAAATAACCAAAAATATACAACTCGCTCGAGAAAAGTTAGAGAAATCTTATTTTTATGAAAGATTTATGAGACAAATGCAGAATTCAGTGGTGGTGGCACGAATACAAAAGGTAATAGGCACAGACCCACATCATTCACAATTACAAGTGGTTATCTACGGTGTTGGAGAGATGAATGATGTGAAGAATT
>WSFP011320003.1:0-41244 GCA_009831015.1 Picea engelmannii
CAATCTATTTTTTCTTTGAAGAACAAAATAAAATGATAGGTTTGCTTGCAAAAAAAATGTAACTTAACAAAGATGAAACCCAATTTCAAGAGAATAATTTCATACAAATATGAAGAACTAATTTATATTGCACAATATTTAACCCCTTAATATCCCCATAGTTATTATAAATGTTGAACGGTCTCATGATGGGCAGATAATTGAATTATTTTACAAAGGAGAGCACAATCATTTGAAACCTCAACCTACAAGATGCCTTCCTAATGGTAGCACATAACACCCGAATGGATTGCATGTAATTGGGCGAGAGATGGAGACCCTAGAGATGAAAAAAAAAGAGTTCTTTGATGTGAATGCAGATCAATCTGGTCTAGGATTTTATGATGGTGAGGGTGTAAATAGATCATATGATTAAGATGATGACAAACCTGTTTCTAAGTGTAGGAAGAAAGGCAATAAAATAAAGGATTTTCTTGCTCTGGAAAGGTAAAACTACAAGCCTCGTGTTGTTGTGCAGACAAGCAATGCATATATTTTGGAAGATGGTTTTCATTGGTGGAAATACAAACAAAAAGTGGTTAAGGGAAACACTTACCCAAGGAGTTACTACAAGTGTACCAACTGTGCAATAGAAGGGTTTGATTCGAGTGCCCTACGACTACATATCACAAATTACCCACTTAACTCAAAAAATCACCTTCAAATTAGACAACGAGACAATGTCTCGACTACCAAAACACTAGATAACGATTTTGATTAGCAGATTCTTCACATGATTTTCCAAATTTGTGTGAACGTGAAAAAATAGATAATCAAGCCTCGTAATGCAATATTTGTATGTGGTAGTCACCATAAAGGAATGAACCTATGTAGGGTTTTCTCTGGAATGGGAAATCACACGAGAAAGCTCTAGATTTATGAGGGTTGGATAACCAAAAATGAGCACAACTAAGGGTTGTGTGAGTGTGAGGGGAGGTGCATGGGATTTCGACTAAGTGAATTGAGAAGAGAGTGAACAAGAGGATAGACAGACCTATGAACAATCATGCACATAGAAGATGACAGACTAACACACATGGGCACAGACTAACGCAGATGAGTGCAAATAACATTGAGGAAGGTAGAGGGACAAGCTTGCATGCAGAGGGGTGTTTTCTGCACACAAGAGGAAAGGAAATGCCAAGAGTAGATAATCATGGAGTTAACTTGCTCTGATACGATTTACAAGCGCAAAAAAATAACTCTACGCTTAATGATTTGCATTAACATGAGAGTTGCATAAATATAATACAAAATGATCATTGGTCTTCCCCTTCCGGGTGACTCTTCCAATCACCTATGACTCTTCATATTCCTGTTATTTACAATTTACCATGATATGAGTATTAGGTATTCAACAAAAAGTCAAGACAATGAACATCAAGTTTAATTCAGTTAATTTTTAAGGGTACATGATTAAGTCATTGCATGAAATATATTCATGTAAAGAGTCAAAGTCAAGATGAAATTAGTTGATGTAAAGAGCCAAAGCAATTTAAAAGTCAAGTCTAAGTGTGGGTCAAAATATCTTGGTCATGTAATGAAGCCTTTGTAAAGATGTAGTAAAGTCAAGTGAGTCAAAGTTGTTGAAGGTGTCAAAGTTGAGTTGAAAGTCATAATTAAGTCTTGTGAAAGTCAAGTCAAGTATTTAGAGTTTGTCATGTCATGAAAATGCATTAATATGAGACTAGTTGAAAGAATTGAGTTCTCATTGTCGTGACATTTAGTTTGGCCAACTACTATCCCAAGTTTGAGTCTATGTTGGAATTGGTCATTATGACATTAGAAATCGTTTGCAAGAACCATTAAGTACCAAAATATGATGATGATGAAGATCTCAAGCACGCAAAAGATGGACTCCTAATGAAAGAATTAGAACTTGAAAAAGCATGATGAAAGACTATGAAGAAGAGAGAAGAAGACACAGATTCCACGATAGAAGAAGATGATAGAGGAAAGTACAAGCAAGCTAAAAGAACAATAAGATGGACTCCTGGGAATGAACAAAAGAAACAAGAGATAAGGGCACATTGAAAAAAAATGAATGAAGAATGAAGCAAATAAAGGTAAGAATAAATAGTATTGTGTGTTCAAAAATTGAGATGAGCAAGTAGTGAATCCATGTAAAATGAAATCCATAAGAAAATTGATGGTCCTCCTTGATAGTGTTTTTTAATGATGGAAATGAAAATGGTCTTGGTCCTATGTTTGTATAAGGATTAGCCTGAAATGAAAATGTATCTAAAGTTGTGTGCACCTGAGTAAAATTATTATGATGGATGTAATCTGTGATAAGGCATGTATACCCTCATAATTTGAATGTTGATTGGTTCGTGGTTAACCAAAAACCACTTGTCATGACAAATGAAGGTTTGTGGTCAACTAGAAACCATTTGATGTAATGAATGGTTCGTGGTAAGCTAAAACCATTTGAGAATTGTAATGGTTCAAGGTAATCCACAAAAAATCAAAGGATGTAATGGTTGAAAATAACCCAGAAAAACCATAGTGTGGTTAAGGATAAGCCAAAGAAAACTTAGAATTTCGCTACAGGTAAGCCAAAGAAAACTCTGGATTATGATTATTGAAGATGTAGGGGGAGTAAAAGGTACAAGTATGAAGATTTGTTATTCAAGAATTGTTGATGAACCATGTATCAGAAAATTATTCCTAGAGAATTGACAAATGCAGTGGCTAGGAACCCATGTATTCCAGTGAACGATGAATTTTTTGTTAATGTTTGTAGCATTGGACGAGTACTTATGCACAATTCTAAGTGTCTAGATGCGTGGAAGTCGTCTAAAGCCTTTTCTACCTTGGTAATTTAATTTAATTAAGAGAATTATGAAATTAAAGTGTTTTTATTAATTAGTTGAGTTTATTTAATGAAATGCTAAATTTATTAGCATTAGTGAATTAAATATTAGCCATTGATCTCAAGTGAGGTGAGAAGTAATCTCATCTATCAATCACTTTCGATATTAGGGTTAGGTCATAACTCAAGATTATAAAAGCAAGGCTAGGGTGAAAGAGAAAGTAATCTTGGGAGAAAAGAAGGACTTTTTCTCAAGAGAGGGTTGGATCATGAAGGACCGTGATTTAAGGAGATCTCATATAGGTGGAGAAGGACTTCCATCTAGAGATCATTATAGGTTAGGGATAAGAGAGAACAAAGGCAGTCGCAAGTGGGTTTTAGTAGATTGGAGTCGCAACAGTAGGGTCATGTCGTACGTAGTTTTTCGTACAGTATTTATGTTTCTGTACATAGGTTTCAATGGAGACAAACATGTATACGCATATTTGATAAAGGAAAGACACATACATTTCGAGAAACGTGAAATTTCAGGATCATACAGTAGTCCAATAGTTGCTAGGGTTTTTAGGTGTTGTCTAAAGTTTTATGTGTTTCTCTATGGGCCATTTTCCCAGTAAGGGAGCCCTTGTAAACTTTGATGTAAAATCCCTCATTTTAATCCCCGTGAATTATAATTTAATTGTATAAATGAGATTGAGGATGATGATTCGATGAGTGTGGCAAAGAGCCCATATTGGTTTTATATGGCCAAAGGCCTAATGATATATTATCTGCATTGGAATAATTAATAAAAATAGTAATCGTTGGTTGTGATACAAAAGGGATGAAGAGTGATGGGGCGCTATGATTCCATATGAGAGAGGGGGGCCAAGGGGAAATTATTCATGGGTATTAATCCAACCCACATTCTTGAAATTATATTATTATTGTGTATAACCTTCTATTTTTTGTTGAGTGTGCCCAAAGCCAACCATTTAACTCATGTAAGAGGGTGGGTGTGAGAAGTCACATCCCATAGTTATTGGAGAGCTTGGGCTGAAGTACAATCAAATTGGGGAAGAGTGTAAGTCAAATCAAACAAGAAAGAAAGGGAGAATAGAGACAAGTTTTAGATGTGGATTTTGGACAGCAAGAAAAGAGTTGAGTTTTGGGAAGAGCACCAACAATGTTGTGCTTGAAGGTAGCCATTGTTTGGCTCTGTTGCATGCTGAGAAAGAGGCTTGTGTTATTGTAAATTGGGTTGTAAGCCTATAATACATTTTTCTATTGAGAAAATGGCTCAAGAGCCTTGTAAAGGGTGTTGTGAGAACTCTTGGAGAAGCTGGGAGAATCCATGGTCAACTAGGTGCACTGGAGCCTTGGAGGGAAGTGGGAAGGCCTAAGGAACTGTATGCAGTGAAGGGGGATACCATTCCTTGGGTTGTGTAGGTTGAGGGAAAACAGAGTGACATCTGGATTTGGGGGATGTTGTGTTTGGAGAGTCGACAACCAGTGAGTCAGATTTCCTTGTGGACTCACAACCTCAGCTCAAGAGTGGCCTACTGTTAAGAGAAAATGAACAACAACACCTATAGATGGGAGGTTCATACTTTGTATGCAACTAGTTGGTTAGCTATTGACAAATAAGTCCTCTATTGTATTTATTATGATATTTCGATCTGTAAATGGTTTATATGGATGATGTGTTTGTTGTTTCTTGAGCAGTTGCATTCATGCTTTAATATATGTTGTTAAATGCATATAGAGTTGTGATATCAGTCAATTGGTTAAAATATGTGTGTGATCTGTAGCTCGTAAGCTACAAGAAATTAATTAAGTACAAAATCTAATTTTAAAGTGTTTTCGACATGTAATGTTGCTTATTTGGAGGTTGGGTACGTTACAATACAATATCATAGCTTCTGGTTCAACATTGGACCTCGTATGGGCCAAGAACCAGTGCGAATTTGAGTAAAATTTGTTGATACAATTTTGTCTGTGACAAATTTGGGGAAACATGATGAAATATTGAAGAGAAATCCCCAAATTCGTGGGAAAAAATCGAGTTTAAATGAATCAAAACTATTTTAGAGGTTTAATGGAGTCGATCTGCACAATTGCAGAGCCAGATTTGACCTGCAAGGTCGAAATTCATGTTTTAATAGGAGAATGTAGCGTTGGATAGAGTTCAATGTATCAACGACCAATATCATGCTTGATCTCGAGGTCAACGACCTAGATTCATGGTGATAAATTTAAAAAAATTATAAGATTTCGGTCGTTTAGAAGGTTGAGTAGATCAATGACCGATATTTGTTTTCGGCAGTTGGTGAAATGAGACAGATCGATTGTCTATATTCATTTTCGACCAATGGAAGGATCAAGTCGATCGATGGTCAAGATCATCTTAGCTTGGATATTGAAGGTTCAAATTCATCTGGGATTTTGGTCCAAATCTCTAAGTGTTGAAGTTCGTGAACAAAATTCGTCGACAGGTGATGATCAGATCAAAGAGATTGATGAAGAGTCGGGCTCGACCAAAATAAGTCTTTGACGACCGATGGTCGATGGTCAAGTGTTGATAGAGTTGGACGAAGTTTGATAGATCAATGGTCAAGATCATTTTTGAATGATGGTTCGACGACCCAAATTCATTGTGAGTTTGGTCGAAAATTTCTAAGTGTCATAGTTTATCAAAGAAATTTATCGATGGTTGACAGTCAGCAATCAACAAAATTTGGTGAAGGTTTCATGCGTCCAAAGGGGATTGTTGATTGTTGATGGTCGATGATCGGAGATCGCCAAAATTTCGCGAGAGTTTTCAATTGGCCAAGAGAAATTGTCGATGGCCAATGATCAAAGATCGACAAAATTTGGCGAGAGTTTGCATTTGACAAAGATAAATCTTCGATCGTCGATGGTCGATGATCGAGCATCGACAGATTTAGCAAGTTGTTTTAAATTCGTCCAAGAAAAATTGTAGATCACCGACGAAGTAAAAGAGGATGATGATGTGTCATTCGACATCAACATCCACGTGTCATTTCAAGTCAACATCTATGTGTCATGTCACATCAACAAAGTTGATACCTTAGGATGATGTGTCATGCCACGCCACATCAGCATAGTTTCCACGTCAGTGAAGGGATGGTCGATTGTCGATGGTCGGGGTTTGACGATAGTGTGGGAAAGTGGTTTTCAAGGAATGTATCCGATGGTCGGGGATCGACGAGATTCGTGGGAAACATTGATTTGCAAAGAGATGTGGTTGATGCTCAATGGTCGATGATCGGGCGTCGGGAAGATCAATGGGAAAGTTTGTTTTACCAAAAGAAATATTTGATCGCCGATAGAGAGAAAATCAATGGTCCACTTTTCTTCCAATTTGAGATCGACAATGCAGATTACCACATAGGCAAGAATGTCCACTAGTTGAAAAAAAAAACCAAGTCTAGAGCATTTTCTTATTTTGGCCATAACTAGAGTAGATTAATTCAGATTAAGAAGAAACTTCTAGGTTTTATTTGAAGAGAGGAGATATACAAAAGTGTCAGAGACGACCATTGTCCAATTCTACTTGGATTTGTGGAAAATTGCAAAATAATGGTTTTTAAAGATCTGTGTGCATCTCATTGGTAGAGATCCAGATTAAGATGAAATTCTTGGAGAGAGTTCAGAAAGCATACATGGAAATAACCCATGAAGGAATCGAATAAATCCTATGGGGATGCTGAAATAGACCAAAATCCACTATTTCAAGCCAATTTTTTGAGATTTTTTAGATTTTTAGAGGAAAAGTGACCTCAAATCAGAAAACTGGAAAATTTTATGTACTCAACATTTTATATACTCATTAATACAAACAAATTTTGTGAAGTTAAATTTTTCCATAAGTTCACAGATTAAGAGATAGCCAATTTTGCTAAAAATTCAAAGTCTGGAAAAATGGGTGAAAATGGCAAAGTTGTCATTTCCATATTGTTGTAGTTTTTTACTAGAGAATCAAATTCAAAATTTGGGAGTTGTTATGAATTACCTGACACTATTATTATCTATGTCTCATACAAAAGTTTCTCTAGTTCTTGACATATTTTCTTTTGCAGTTGAGAAAAGTTGGCTTCTCAAAAAAATTACATTAGTGGAGAAAATGCACAAATTGGGTGAAAATGGGTTTTTCAAGAAGCCATAACTTTTGACTCATAAATCAGATTAAAGAATGAGCATGATCATTGGAAACATAATCCAGAGGAAAATATAACAGAAGGTCTAAATTCTCCATGGCAGCATCGAGTTGCTCCATAAATTTTGAAGGAAAGTGGAATTGAAATTCCATGAACCATGTAATTACTCAATGTGAAGATTTTTCCAAATAGTGTCAAAGTTTGGAGAAACTCTCCCAGACGATAAAGGTGAGTACCAAAGGTGATTTTATAGAAAGGAAGAGTGTAGATGATCAGGATATTGCCTATGCATAAGTATAGAGGCACATTTGAAGTGAAACAACCTAATAATGGGGAAAAGGTGGTTGAGCTTGCTAATAGGGCATTGTTAATTAGTAGAGGAACACTCTAGGAGAGAGATTTGTGCAAAGGGATTTCTAGAAAGAGGATAAGATTCCACAACTTATCATTGTGTGGGTCTATTCTAGATTAATTCCAGGGTCCATTGGATAAGGAAGCAGGTCAATCTTGTGTAGTTACCTTAAGCATCCAAGAGATGGAAAGGAAGTGCAGGGCTATAGAGCAGGCGATGCATGGATGACAAAGGTCTAAGGAAGAGTATAGGAATATTAGTATTTGGTTGCTATAGAGTCTAAATGATTTCTAAACGAAAATTAATAAAGGTCCTCACATAAGGTATGAAGATAGTGGACGAGGAATTTCATAAACATGCACAGGGAGTAAGGAGAACTACATACCCTCGAAGATAGAAATATAGTGAAGTATACAAGCTTGTGGCAAGAAAAGGAAAAAGGATGTCATGAGATGAGGTGTGATTCATGAGTGGATGAGTCATCTCTATATGCAAGCATGGTAATGCAAGAAGAAGGAATTGTTAGATATCATCTAGCAATTTTTGTCTAAAGTGTCCAAGGCAAGAATGTTGCCTCTGTTATCAGAGAGTGCAACAAAAGCAAGGCATAGGTGAGAATGGAGGAGTGTATCATTTCAATTGGAACATAGTGGCCAAGTAGTGCTTCACAATGAATCGCTCAATGAAGTGAAGAGAGGTATTTAAAATTGAGCAAATCCATGGAGCAAAGAGTATTAGAAAGATAACATAAAATAAATATTTCAGAATGTTGAAATGCCAATCAATGATAATGATATTTCAAGGCTATTTTGTTCAAGGAAATGGAGAGTGGTTAATTAGATTGAAATGCAAATGTTCAGGACTATTGAGAATTTTATCCAAAATGTTGGGACAGGATTCTCTACATAAAGGAAGTAGTTGTGAGATGACATCACTAGTGGATCTAGTGGTTGGAGATGCGGGATGGCCGAGTGGGGCTTGGATGGAAGGTTTAGAATAAGGGTCAGTGGTGCACATTTGAGCAGAATGACAATGCACAACGTAGCGAGGTTCTATAGGAATTCAAGGACGGTCGTCTACAACAACAAAGCTAAATAAATAAATAAAGTTGAAATAGATATGCATTGGAGTGCATGGTAGAATTTATTCATGATGTATACAATAAAGATAGAATACATATGCATAAAATAGGCATGAAAGATCAAATGCTTGGTGCATACTAATGTGTGTTTGTGTATGTGGACATGCCTGAACATGGTGGTGGCATGAGTATAGACTAAGAGTAGTCTGTTGATATATATATATATATATATATATGAAATAATGATGCTATGATATTTGAATAAAACTATCGATGGATTGTGTATATAGGAAAAATGATTATAGCATGATGATATTGTTGTTTATGGTATCCATCCATATGAAGACAAATGAGGATGGTGGAAATGTTGATCAACAGGTTAGTGAAGGGAGACTGTGAGCTTTTATAAAGTACTAGTTGATCAGGTAGCATCGAGTAAGTTGATAACAACCATGTAGGTATGCATTT
The DNA here is from genome assembly GCA_009831015.1 of Picea engelmannii. Taxonomy (NCBI): domain Eukaryota; kingdom Viridiplantae; phylum Streptophyta; class Pinopsida; order Pinales; family Pinaceae; genus Picea; species Picea engelmannii. Next base: position 8,916 of record WSFP011320003.1, read on the forward strand.
GGGGTTGTTATGATGTATAAATGATGAAGGGAATTGAGGTAAGAATTTCCTCAGTCGAATCTCAATATTTGAATTGATGTAAAAGCAAGAGGCCTTGAGTATGAAAATATTATCTATTGCTTGAATGCATTTATGGAAAATTTAATTACATATTATGTTATGTTGGTTATGAGATAATAACCAAGTTAAGTCAGGAGTCAATACTCTTGTTGTAGCAATGAATGCCAATAGAAATGGCCATGTGTAAGGCCATGATGATATTGGATATGTAAAGTCTATAGCACCATACAAGTGCATAATGGTATTCCCTGGTATAATCGATGTTTGGACTGCAACCTCCTTGCCGACACAGGAGAGCAGCAAGAGGATTGTATTCCTAGTGTTGTGTATGGGTCGAAGAGGAAGGTATTTAAATGATTTGACAGGTGATTGGGGAAGAGTTTGAATGATGTGTTGAGACATTGGCTAGATTTTCCAAGTCACATGGTGGAATACCAGACATGGATATATGGTATTCTGGAGTCAATGCAAAGATGCATTGGGTAAATGTGGCGATGAGAATTGGCACATTGGGTTTAATTATTGGTAATGTTTGACTACATTATGAAAAGTTTGGATGTTGGTAATGCATATGTGAGGGATGATGGTTTCATTCCATTTAATATGAATAATAGTTGGAAGTGATGGAATTTCTAGATTAATATAATTTTGAAAATCACTTCATGGACTGAATGCATATGTTGCAGCGAATGATAGTTTCATTCTAGATAATATGATTAATGGTTGAATTCCATTTTTAAAGTGAATAATGGCTGAAAATGATTGAATTGCTTGTAAATTACATATTCAAGATCATTTCATGAACTGTTGAAAATTGTTAGTATATGCTAACAATTTGTTTGGTTGAATTAAATGAGAAAAATTACAAGAAAAATGGTCTTGGATATGGAAATGGTGTAACCCATAAGGAAGATAGATACATGTTGTTGCAAGAGCCAAATATATCAAGAAGTAATATTCTGCTTGGGAAACTTAGTTTCCTATATGTAAAACAGATTTGGAAATTAATATGTAAAATTGCAATGATGATATCTCAAAATGATTATATGTGTGTGATATAGATGAGATGTTGGCTATTAAAGTTGGGAAATATTGGAAAAGAGACTATTGTTATGACATTGGAACCTTATGATTGCCACATGTTACAAATTCTAGTGAATTTGTCAGTGATTTGGCGCTCCCCTTGTGCAAGAACGCCTTGGCAAATGATGGATCGCCTGAGGGACTATGTAGTAGTGAAGGGGATGCCTGAGCCTGGAGGGTGAGGATGGAAAGGGGGAGGGAACTCAATAACTCTTATGGCATGGTGGTCAAAATCATGAAGGTGTGTCAGAAAAGAACAGTGAGTTAATTCTTTATGTGGCTACTCGTGAAATAGAGAAACAACCATATGAAAAGTGATTGTAATTACAATGTTAATTATGTTGAAAGATGGGTTAATTAATGCTTTGTGAGTTTTAAATTTTCCCTTATTCACTATTGCTTGTTGTGTTTGATTGATGTGTTTTTATGAAGACCCCCCTATTCTCCCTCGAGGTTGCGCGACCTCCCTGTCCAAGATCATTCAAATCAAGGAGTCGGATCGACTCGTCAGGGCCTTTATTAGAACCCAATCAATCTACACATGTCACCTTTCCTTCTTCGTGCAGGTTCTGTCAAACCCACGGGCTCTTTCCTGGCCTCTTCAAAGAAATTAATTAACATACACTAGCTGCCCTTGCAAGGTCATTTCTTTCACATATGACCTTAGGCTATGTCCTCACGGAAACATGTGATTGTGAAGTGACCGAAAGTGATTTGAGACCACACTGCTTTTCTACCCGCAATTCACTAGCCGCTACCACGCGTCCGTTTAGCAATATTGTGGTTTCAATTGAAGACCGCTCTCAGAATTTTAAATTCTGAGCACTTCTTAGCCCCGCAATTAAGCGCGACCGTTGATCTCTGAATCTCGGCGATGCCTCTTGATCAACGACTACAATCTGACCTCTTTATTCCTTGGTCAATTTCCAGTCAGCAACCTCTATCCTCTTTGAGCATGCGCCCCCCTATCTCCCAATCTATCAATGTGTGTCCTCCTCTCAAATCGACGGCTACGATCGATTTCTCCTTTTGGGCTTCAGGAGTTTCAATTCTAAACTCTTTGCCTTCTCTCGGAGTGCTTTTACCCAAAGACGACGATTTGTCAACGCATGTTCCTCACAGATCAACGACTATGGTTCTCTTCAGCCCTTCGGGCTTTGGGAGTTTCAAACTCCTACGCTTGCTCCCTCCCCAAGTGGCTATCTTCCAAAGTGGAAGATCTATTGACGCCTATCCTCAATGAACGAATGACCCAGATGAACTTCAGTTCTTCGGCCTTCGGGGGTTCTTGTTCAACACCCTCCTTCTTCTTCTGGAGTGGATTTCTCTGAAATGGCAGATATTTTGCCACATGTCTTCTGCAAATCAAAGACCCAGGTCCTCTTTGAGACTTTGACCTTCGGAAGTCTCAACTTCTCCATGCTCTGTTTCTCCTGGAGCGATTTATCCGTAGTCCACGATCTAACGACGCGTGTCCTCCCGCAGATCGACGACTCCCAGCTACTTTGGCTATTCGGGCTTCAGGAGTTTCAAACTCCTACGCACTCGTTCCTCCCAGAGTTCTTTCACCCAGATTCCATGATCTGTTGACACGTACCTCCTTCACGATCAACAACTATGCGTGACTTTGGCACTTTGGGCCTTGGGACTTTGTAAGTCCATTCTTCTGTGCACTTCCAAAATATTTAAGGCCCATGCACTTACCTCTAGATCAGATGATTGTCGATCCTCTGCGCCTAGATCCAATGGTTGGGATCTGTTCTTCCCCTATGCATTCTTCTTCTGTCTAGACATGGATCTAGTGGTCCAAATCTCTCCCTGAAACTCGATTCAACGACTGTTGTTACTCCTCCTGAACTTGCACTTTCTCCCAAAATTGGGAAAATTTCTAAGTGTTCAAAGGTTTTGGTCTTTGAACCTTCTCCTGTGAAACCGATTGAAAGGGTCTCATATTTTCTTTTCCTCCTGAGCTTTGACAATGAAGGTTGTATTTGAATTGGGCACACACTTGCGCTCTGCGTGAAAACTTGCACTATTCCTCTCGAGCTTGTGAATCTTAGAATAAATTCACTCCTGCGCGCACTCCTTGCGTTGTCTCTCTTGAGATTTTTCTTACTCAAGTTCTAAGGTTTCAGTCCCTTTACTCCTTTAAGGGATTCTTGTGCCTTCTGGGCAAATTTTTCTCAATGCACACTTGCAGAGATTATAGAGTATTCAACAACTTTGTGGGTGTCTTCTTCTTGCAACACTTCTTCTTGAACTCGATAGAGAGTTCTCCTTGTGCACACTTGCACTTGCTCGATGCCCTCTTGGTAGGGCTCTACAGAGTTCTCAGTGACTCTGTTTCTTTGTGCTTCTCCTACACAGTTTCTCCTCTAAGGTATTCAACAACCTAGAGACTTCCCTTGAGTTGTTATCACTCTAGTGCGCCCTCCTAGCACGTTCTTTCCTGACTCCATAGAGTCTGGATGTGCACTCCTTGCGCTGGCTACAGAACCTCAAATGTTTTGTTGCGCACTCCTTGCACAGCCTAAGAACCCAGAACAATTTAGCAAACTCGCAGAAATATAGTGAAGTCGGTCTATTCCCTGCAGATGAAAACTTAACATACATCTACAACATCCATTCATAATCACAAATGACATTCATGAACACATCAACACATAAAGAAAGTTCATATGCAGGAAAAACAGCTTTCTTTCTACTAAGATGAATGTTTGATTACAATATGTGTAGGTTGTACTGTAACATATTCTCAGCTCTCTCTAAATCTCTCTAAAAACTATTCTACCTCCTATTCAGTAACAATACACCTCCAGCCGCCTCAATTGGGCATGCCATGCATCTACCTATCCAGGAAAATCCTAGGGTTCCCTTCGACTACCTCTTCTATTGAAGTAGCAGTTAACAACTACTCCCAGACCTCTCGCGATCATTCAGTTTCTGAGCGTTTCACTTTTCTTCAATCATCCATTCAAAACTGATCTACAGAAAAATGCTAGCTTTTAGACTCCAATTAATTTTAAAAAAGCGTGCTATGGCATTGAGTTGTCCCTCCACGTGGGATTTGATGAAGAATCTCTTGCATCATACTTTGCTGCTGGGAAAATCATGATCTCATGTTCATGACTCCCTCTGCCATGTTGTTGAGATCCTCTAAGGTCCCATACTTTCTCTTGGAGTTGTTCATCTGCTCCTTTTCCTTGATGCTTCTTTTTCCCTATTACTCCTGTAGGTTTTCTTTTGTCCCATACTTCTCTGATGATTGCTTCTTGTGCTGCTTCCAACATCAATCTTTTTATCTCCCCTATTTCTTTGTCCAATTGGTCCACTGGCTAGTTTTCCTCCTGCAATCTGCTCTGTTGCATCTTCTCTCCATAAATTTCCAACTTAACTTGTTGGATAAAATGCCTTTGCATATTTACCCTTCTCTCCAGGGCCTTCAGCTCTTCACACAGATCAATAGGATCCAAGTTTTCTATTGCTCTCTCCTCTATTGTAGGTTCACATTCTACAATCATCTCTTTCTCAGCTTCCTGGCCGAAAAAATTGAGCCATTCCTCTGAATGCTCTTCTTCCTCCATCTCTTGGGCACATTGAAATGTGTGCTCTTTCTCCTTTTTACCAATCTGATCAATCTGACCTTTCCTGTTATCTTCATCTCATGTTGCACTAGTTAGCCACTCTGTTGCAGATTCCAGTTTTGCAGTCTCACCACTGAGTTTTTTCTTAGCTTCTTCCCTTGACATATTGACTTTTGTCATCTCCTCTTGTGTTGGTTCAACTCCAACTTCCTCCAGTTGCTCCCCAGGATGGTATGCTCCTCCACCTATTTCCAACTTGACTTGTTGGATATGCCTACTCTGCATATTTATCCTTCTCTCCTGGGATTCCAATTCCTCATACATCTCAACAAAATCTATGTTGTCTGCTTCCTCTTCTGCTACAGGATCCAGTGCTACAGTCATCTCTTGTTCAACTCCTGGGCTGAAATTCTTGAGCAATTATGTTGAATGCTCTTCTCCTGCAATTTGCATGACTGTCTCCTAGCAGCCATCTTTTGGTTCTGGATTGTCCAACCAATCCTCCAACATCTTCAGCTCTTGCTCCCATTGAGTGAGTAATTCATCTGAATTCTCCCTTCTTTTTGTTGGGGTAGACATCAGTGTCTGCTCCTTCTCCCCCTCTTTGAAAGTCTCTGTTGGTTGTCTTTCCTCTGCGGTACCTACATTACAGGCACAGTTAGCCTTAAAAGCATTTGGCTCCATGGCCTCTTTCTTGGATTCTTGTTGCACCACCTCCTCATATGCAACACTTGTACTAGCTTCTTTTGGACTATTTGGCAGGAATATTTGAATTCCCCTAATGATAAAAATTCATTTATGATCCTCCTCCACCAGCTCTCATTGTTGATATGAACTCTCAGCTGGGTCCATGAGACCTTCAAATAGTCTCCTCTTTCCTTCCTTTCCCACCTGGCAATCTGGGATTTCTCTTCTGCCCTCCTAAGAGTCTATGAGAACTTCAACTGATCTCATCTCATTGCCCCCTGGCAATATGAAAATTCATCTCTGCCCTCCTGGTAGTTTATGAGACCTTTAACTGATCTCACCTCCTCCTCATCACTGAGGTTCCTGCCAATCTCTGGTTCACATATGTGAATCACTTTCTCATCTATGCCACTGATGTTTTCAGCATGCCTTAGCCACTTCCTCATTACTTGTTGCTGCCTTCTAGGTAACAACTTTTGGACTGACAACTTTGCTTTCCTCTTCAAAGGTCATCCATATGTCCAGTGTACCTTTGTCTCCTGATGCATCTTCAATGCTAGCTTTTCCATCTTTTCTCTTGTCTCCCTAAGCTCCTTGTCTACATGTTCTTTCTTCATCTATTGTTGGTCTTTATCTTGTTCACGCATATGGCCTCCAATAGCCATTTTCTCCCTCTGCTTGCCCTCCTGGAAAGTATGTGCATTATTCTATTACATAGAGCATTTCCAATTTTTCCCTGCAGCCTACCTCGTTTTCCAATTGTTGATGCATACGTGCAACCATCATCCACAGAGCATCAATATTGTGTCTTCTCCCTTTGCATGTTGTCTACAGAAAAATTCAAACTCTTGATACTACTTGATGTAGTCACACTGTCTTCTCTATCTCCTTCGCTTGAAATCCACAGACGAAATCAAATCTGATACCTCTTGATGGTATTAGACTTTCTCATTTATCTTCTTTCCTCTTTTGCATGCTGTCTACAAGCAAAAAACAACTCTGATACCACTTGATGCAAACCCCCCTATTCTCCCTCGGGGTTGCGCGACCTCCCAGTCTAAGATCATTCAAATCAAGGAGTCAGATCGACTCTTTGGGCCTTTATTAGACCCCAATCAATCTACACAGGTCCCCTTTCCTTCTTCATACAGGTTATGTCCAACTCACTGGCTCTTTCCTGGCCTCTTCGAAGAAATTAATTAACAGACACTAGTTGCCCTAGCGAGATCCTTTCTTTCACATATGACCTTGGGCTATGTCCTCATGGAAACACGTGATTGCGAAGCGGTCGAAAGTGGTTTGAGACCACACCGATTTTTGCCTCGCAATTCACTAGTCGCTACCACGCATCTGTTTAGCAATACAGTGGTTTCAATTGCGGCCCACTCTCAGAATTTTAAAGTTCAATCACTTCCTAGCCCCACAATTAAGCGTGATCGTTGATCTCTGAATCTCGACGATGCCTCTTGATCAATAACTACACTTTGTCCTCTTTCTTCCTTGGTCAACTTCCAGTCAGCGACCCCTGTCCTCCTTGACCACGCGCCCCCCAATCTCCGAATCTATCGGTGTGTGTCTTCCTCTCAAATCGACGGCTACGATCGATTTCGCCTTTCGGGCTTCAGAAGTTTCAATTCTAAACTCTTCTCCTTATCTCGGAGTGCTTTTACCCAAAGACGACGATCTATTGATGCGTCTTCCTCACAGATCAACGACTGTGGTTCTCTTTGGCCCTTCAGGCTTCGGGAGTTTCAAACTCCTGTGCCTCCTCCCTCCCGAATTGGCTATCTTCCAAAGTGGAAGATCTGTTGACGCCTGTCCTCAACGAATGAACGGACCAGATGAACTTCGGCTCTTCGGCCTTCGGGAGTTCTTGTTCAACGCCCTCCTTCTTTCGGAGTGGCTTTCTCCGAAATGGCAGATCTTATGCCACACATATTCCACAAATCAAAGGCCTGGGTCCTCTTCGAGACTTCAACCTTCGGAAGTCTCAACTTCTCCACGCTTTGTTTCTCCTGCAACGATTTATCCGAAGTCCACTATCTAACAACACGTGTCCTTCTATAGATCAATGGATCCCAACTACTTCGGCTATTCGGGCTTTGGGAGTTTCAAACTTCTATGCACTCGTTCCTCCCAGAGTGCTTTCACCAAGAGTCCACGATCTGTTGACACATACCTCCTTCATGATCAACGACTATGCGTGACTTCGACGCTTCGGGTTTCGGGACTTCACAAGTTCGTTCTTCTATGCACTTCCAAAATATTTAAGGCTCGTGCACTTACATCTAGATCGGACGATTGTCGATCCTCTATGCCCAGATCCAATGGTTGTGATATGTTATTCCCCTCTGTGTTCTTCTTCTGTCTAGATGTGGATCTAGCAGTCCAGATCTCTCCCTGCAAATCGATTTAATGACTGTTGTTACTCTTCCTAAACTTGCACTTTCTCCCAAAATTGGGAAAATTTCTAAGTGTTCAAAGGTTTTGGTCTTTGAACCTTCTTCCGCGAAATCGGTTGAAAGGGTCTCATCTTCGCTTTTCCTCCTAAGCTTTGACAATGAAGGTTGTCTTCGACTCGGGCGCACACTTGCACTCTGCATGCAAACTTGCACTATTCCTCCTGAGCTTGTGAATATTGGAATAAGTTCACTTCTGTGCGCACTCCTTGCGTTGTCTCTCTTGAGCTTTTGCTTACTCAAGTTCTAAGGTTTCAGTCCCTTTACTCCTTAAAGGGATTCTTGTGCCTTCTTAGAAACTTTTGCTCAATGCACACTTGCAGAGCTTGCAAAGTATTTAGCAACTCTGTGGGTATCTTCTTCTTGACATTCTTCTTCTTGAACTCGACAGAGAGTTTTCCTTGTGCACGCTTGCACCTACTCAATGCCCTCCTAGCGGTGCTCTACAATGTTCTCAATGACTTTGTTTCTCTGTGCTTCTCCTACACAGTTTCTCCTCTAAGGTATTCATCAACCTAGAGACTTCCCTTGAGTTGTTATCACTCTGGTGCGCCCTCCTGGCACATTCTTTCCTAACTCCACAGAGTCTAGATGTGCACTCCTTGTGCTGGCTACAGAACCTCAAATGTTTTCTTGTGCACTCCTTGCACAGCCTAAGAACCCAGAACAATTTAGCAAACTCACAGACAAATAATGAAGTCGATCTATTCCCTGTAGATGAAAAATTAACATACATCTACATCATCCATCCATAAGCACAAATGACATTCTTGAACACATCAACAAATACAAAAATTTCATATGCAGGAAAAAATGCTTTCTTTGTATTAAGATGAATGTATGATTACAATATGTGTAGGTTGGACTATAACAGAGTCTCAACTCTCTCTAACTCTCTTGCAATCATTCAGTTTTCGAGCATTTCGCTCTTCTTCAATCATCCTTTCAAAACGGATCTACAGAAAAATGTCATCTTTTAGATTCCAATTAATTTTAAAAAGGAGCGCTATGGCACTGAGTTGTCCCTCCACGTGGGCTTTGTTGACGATGCTCCTGCATCATTTTTGCATCTTTTATTTTATGTGAATGGATGCTTTTGTGTGTTTGTTTCATCATCACTACGTGTGCTTAAGTTGATTGCGTTATGTTTTGATTGTTATGGGAAGTGCATGAGATTGTATGTCATGATTGTGTATTTACTTCCACCATAGTTGAATTAAGATGATGTGCATGAGGCACAATTGCAATTGTTTGATAGTTGGAGATTTTGTTATCACAGTTGGAGTTCTTGGAACCACAACTTAGAGAGTTCATGTATGACCTTTCACTAGAGCCCTAGAGGAAAGAGGGAAGGCCTGAGGGACTGTGTGTAGTGAAGGGGGATCCCATTCCTTGGGTTGTGCAGGTTGAGGGGAACAAGAGTTTGTTGCTTGGAATTGTTCTAGGAATCAACAAGTATGAAGAATATGGCAGTTGGATCCAGAGAAAGTTGGTGCAGGTCACGAAGAATGATACGTTGTTGGTTGGAGGTGCTTCCAAAATGATGAATTGTGAAATTATCTTGCACGGTTAAGGCCAAGGAATCTAAGTGTCTATGGTTTTGGGGCCGAAGTGTCTATGTATGTATATGTTTTGGTCCAAGGTGCCTATGTACATATGTTTGGGCTAGAGTGCTTATTTAACACTGCTTAGGCTGGAATGCTTGTGTGATTTTGGGTCGGAGAGCCTATATGTTGATTAATGGTTGTTAAGACAAAATTTTGAAATGAATGAACACATGTAGGGTGTTGTGCACCGAAGATAGTGCAAAAACAAGGGGGAGGGGAATGTAACATCCCTAGTTTTAATCCATGTGAATTATAATATAATTGTATAAATGAGATTTAGGCTGGTGAGTCGATGTGTGAGGAGAAGAGCCTGTATTGGTTTTATATGGACAGGGGTCGAATGGTATATTATGTGCATTGGAATAATTAATAAAAATAGTAATCATTGGTTGTGATACAAAAGGGATGAAGAATGATGGAGGGCTATTGATCCAGGGGATCAAAATATGCTCAAAAATCAAAGTGTTCAGAATTGATTCAAAACAGACTCGTGCGTAGGCCTCGTCCTCCTGATCCCAATGCAACTTGAACTGGTTCAAACAGACGTTGTATGAGTGAGATATTGCATTATGTCTGCTTTGCCAAACAAGCAAAATTCTGTTGACTATACAGTCCATACAATGTTGACGTGGCATGTCTGTACTGCTGACATGGCATGGTCGTACTGTTGACGTGGAATTTGACCATACTGACACATGGCAGTTGGTCGTACTGACACGTGACAAGTGATGACGTGGAAAGTGACTAGCAGATGAGTTGGACCTATTAGATGGTGACACATGGCATTTAGGTGGACCAATTGAATGGTGCCACATGGGCCAGACATGGGTTTCCATGTGGCACCCCCTCCAATGCATAGAAGTTTGTTGTGTTCACGGGGGTCGAACCTGCGACCTCCAAGGACATGTGGCAAAGTCTTGGCAAGGGGTCGAGCTACCAACCCGCCCACATGATGGTTCTTACCACTATACAGTTGTGAAATGTTATAAAGTTTGGTCTATGCTCAAATAGATATGGGAAGGTTCGGGGCTAAGCCCCAGCCCTTGGTTGTGGCCATACCACATGACCATACCACATAATACTATGCCAACACACAACCTTACGTGCGGGTTTTCCACCACTCTAGCCAACAAACATATGGCACCACGTGCCCATACCACATTCAATCATTGCAACAGGTCCCGAATTAGGTGTTGGATTGTGGCCATATGGTACCCCTGCGACCAACACCTCCGCCCTTGGGGGCCCTGATCGCGCTAACGGTGAGACATAGTACCTGTTTTTGTGGAATGCGCGTGTGTGTTGGGTTTAGGCACGGGAAATGCCCAAAAGCCAGGTTCAGTCAGTTTGAGTGTGTTTTGGCAAGCAAAGACAACAAAGAATTGGGAGAAACTTCTAGGGAGTGATTCCAACTCAGTTTTTGGCCAAACCAGGTGCAGGAAGAGCCCAACTAGGGGTTTTTGGACGTTCTGGAGCCATTGAAGCCATCCATTTCTCATTCTGAGCATTGTAAAGCATTGATTTTGACACTTTGAGCATTAATGACAATGATCCATTGGAAGTTGGACCAAGAGATGTAGCCCAAGAGAGGGGTGAACTCCTTTATCATTGTGTTGTGTTAATGTGTGTATTTTGATGGTTGTTTATGACTGTTTATGCTGCTCATGATTAAGTAAAAAAACTCATTAATGTTTATGTGTTTGTAACTTGATCATATTACCCAAGCACATACCATTTCACTTGCAATTTTAAAGAGATTCAAGCCTTTTCATTTTCAGATCAAGTTGGTATCAGAGCAGAGGTTTTCGAAGGTTTGATTGTTTGCAAGTGTTTGTTTTCTGATGCTTACAAGGTTGAATCTCACAAGAGGATAAGTTCAACTTGTAGAACCAAGTTCTTAATTGTCAAGAAGGAGAACTACACAATCACCTCAAGCTTCAAGGAGATATTCACCAAGTATGGCTCATGAGGAGAGTCATGAAACTCTTACTTCAGAGGATGAAACTTTCAGAAAATCTTTCTATGATATGACAGAGATGGTGAAAGTTTTATTTGAATAAAGAAATGCAAGATTGCAAGGTGAAAGCTCAAACCCTCCAAAGGGTAATGGAGAAAGTAGTGATAAAAATCCAAAAGGAAATGGAGGGAATGGTGACACTTCACCTCCATCTTCCACCTCTTCTACCATTTCACAACCACCTCCAAATTCTCCAAAAGAGCATGGTAAAATTCCTCTACAAACTCCTTTTCTTAAGCTTGATATTAAGTTTGAATTGCCTATGTACAATGGAGAGGTAAATGTTGAGATATTGGATAATTGGATTCGTCATATTGAAGTGTATTGTAGGATACAAAGGATCAAGGATGATGAAACTAAGATTCAACTTGCTTCTCTAAGATTGGAAAGTGCAACACTCATTTGGTGGGAAGCCAAAACTCAAGTGGACATGAAGAAACATGGTAAAGTTTCATCCTCTTGGAATGATTTTATTGTTGCACTTAAAAGACAATTCTATCCATTAGCATACATGCAAAAAGCTATTATGGATTGGCAAAACTTTAGACAAGCTAAAGGGCAAAGTGTTCAAAGCTACACTCAAGAATTTAGAAGAAGAGATTTGATTTTGGGTATAAATTTATCTTCTCAAGAAACTTTACTCAAATATATTGGAGGATTGCATAGCTACTTGAGGCACACAATACGTATGTTTAACCCTACAAGTCTAGATGAATTTGGTGTACACGAAACTCATTTGGAAGCAAGAGGGAGAAATGAACCTCAAGAGGGCAGCAAGAAACCTTTTATCATGGAGACAAAGGAAAGAAGAAGTTCAAGGGAAATGGAAGAAAGAATGCTTCAGTCAAGAAAGAGGGAGAGAAACTCACATGTAAACACTGTTCAAAAGATGGCCATGATGAAGACCATTGTTGGAAACTTCATACTAAAAAGAGACCCAAAAAGTCCAGCCATAAGGGGAAACCAAAGACTATTACAACCGTACAACATGATTTAGGTTCTGATTCGGGTGATGAAACACAGATTACAACCATGGGTTTTCAAGGTAAAGATTCTATTGCAAGTACTAGTTCTTCAAGTAGTAGTAGCCTCAATGAAACTCAACATGAAAAATAAAGAATAGAGCTTTTCCACATAAGGGTGATTTCAAACCATACCAAGATAGGTACTCTTTTTTATACTGGATTTCAATCAAACCTCATATCTGAAATTGACAAGAAACTAAAATTGGAAACTACTCCACATCCTAAACCATACCCTCTAGGATGGATATGTGACAATGCCATATTGCATGTGACAAGAAGGTGTAAACTTAGATTTGCCAAGAAACTAAAATTGGAAACTACTCCACATCCTAAACCATACCCTCTAGGATGGATATGTGACAATGCCATATTGCATGTGACGAGAAGGTGTAAACTTAGATTTGCCATCACTGCAAATTTTATAGATGAGGTAGAGCTTGATGTTATTCCTTTGGATATCTGTGGTATTGTGTTGGGAAGCCCATACTTATATGATAGGAGAGCCATCTTTCATCGTCATGAGAACAAGTATCATTTGTTTAAAAATGGAGTTGAGTACATTGTTAGAGCACATACAAAGAAGTTGAATCTGTCTCCTGTAAATGCTAGACAAATGAAGAGATTAGTCAATGCTAGTAAGAATTTTGTCCTCTTGATGACCAAACCCAAAGACAATGTTGAAAAAGAAGCTTTCCAAGGTTGTGATTCAAAGTTGAAATCTGATTTCTATGAGGTTGTTAACCAATATGATGAGATGTTTCAGGAACCAAAAGGATTGTCTCCAAAAAGGGCTATCCAACATGAGATACAATTGCAGCAAGATTGTCCTCTTCCAAACATTGGTATGTACAGGATGTCAGTCATGGAGAATGTTGAAATTAAAAAACAAATCCAAGAGTTTCTTGACAAAGGGGTCATCATGCCAAGCACATCGCCATGTGGATCACCAATTGTTTTAGTGCCAAAGAAAGATGGTACATGGCACATGTGTGTAGATTTCAGGGCCTTGAACAAGATTACGGTAAATAATCGTTATCCTCTTCCTAGAATTGATTATTTGCTTGATCAATTGAAAGATGCTAAGTATTTTACTAATTTGGATTTGAGAAGTGGATATCATCAGATTAGGATTGTTGAAGGAGACACTTGGAAGACAACATTCAAAACAAAGCAAGGTTTGTTTGAGTGGATGGTAATTCCATTTGGACTTTGCAATGCTCCTGCTACATTCATGAGAGTCATGAATGATGCTTTAAGTCCTTTTCTTGATGATTGTGTGATTTTTTACTCGGATGACATTTTGATACTTAGCAAATATCGTGAAGATCATGTTATGCATGTAAAGCAGGTTTTGGATGTCTTAAAGAAAGAAAAATTGTTTTTGAAGATGTCTAAATGTGAGTTTGGAAATACCTCGCTTATTTACTTGGGACATATTGTTGGAGGAGGAGAGCTAAAAATTGATCCTTCCAAGATCAAAGTCATTTTGGATTGGCCAAAGCCCAAAAATGTGACAGAGGTAAGAATCTTTTTGGGAGTAGCCCAATATTGGAGAAATTTTATTGCTAACTCCTCTTCAATTGCAGCTCCATTACATGCAGTGTCAAGCATCAAGCAAGTTTTCCAATGGGGAGGCAAGCAACAAAAAGCATTTGATGCATTGAAGAAGAATGTTAGTTTAGCTCCAATTCTTGCACTTCCAAATTTGAGACAACCATTTGAGATCCAAACAGATGCAAGCAATTATGTAATGAGAGCAGTCTTGTTACAACATGGTAAGCCCATTTGTTTTCATTCTGAAACTTTTAATGGTGTTGTGATTAACTATCCTACTTATGATAAGGAGTTGTATGCATTGGTGCAAAGTGTGAAAAAATGGAAACATTATTTGTTGGGAAAAGAAACTGCCATTCACACAGATCATCAACCATTGCAATAATTATAATCACAAACAAAGCTACAACAAGCAAGGCACTTCAGATGGATGGGTTTTCAACAACAATTCCACTTAGTTATAAGGTATAAAAAGGCATTTATAACAAATTTGTTGATATGCTTTTTAGGCCTATTGTTAGTGCTTTAGTTATTCTTAGGCATAATTATATCATGCATGAGAGCTATGTTGAATAGTATGTTTTAGATGTTGATTTTAAAGAGGTTTATGCAACTTTGTGTCATTCTAACCAAGTTGAGGAATTGGATTACCATGTGCATGATAAGCTTTTGTATCATCTTGGCAAGCTATGTATTCCACAGGCTGAAAGAGTCAACATCATAAGGGAAGTTCATTCTTCTCTTATTGTTGGCCACTTTGGTGTAGGCAAGACAATGGCTAATTTGCAAAGGTATTTTTATTGGCCTAAAATGAGTGAAAGTGTTTCAAGATATGTAATAGGATGTTCTTTATGTGCTACAAGCAAGCCTAGCAATAGAAAGTTGGGTTTGTATACTCCACTTCCAGTTCCTTCTCGTCCTTGGGAAAGCATTTCCATGGACTTTGTAGGAGGTCTACCTATGTCTAAAAAGAATCATGATTATCTTTATGTTAAGACTGATCGCTTCAGCAAAATGTGTATTTTGATGCCTTGTAAGAAGCAGGTTACAGTTGAGCAAATGACACAAATGTTCTTTCAGCATGTTTGAGTACATTTTGGGTTGCCTAAATCCATTATTTCTGATCGAGATTCTCGATTTATTGGGAACTTTTGGTCAAGTTTATGGGCACTCATGGAAACCGAGCTAAAAAATAGCACAACTTTTCATCAACAAAACGATGGTCAAATAGAAGTGGTTAATAGAACAGTAGTGCATCTTCCTTGTGGTTATTCCAGCAAGCATCCTAAGCTTTGGGATGAGCACCTACACTACATTCAGCATGCTTACAACTGAGCTAAGCACTCTTCAACTCAAACATCTCCATTTGAGGCATCTTTTGGTTATTTGCAAAAATCTCCTTTAGATTTTATCTTTGGGAAAGACATTGCTATTGATGGTCAATATGACATTGATAGGGAAAAGAACTTCATTGAACAAATTCGGTTGGCACATCAAATGGTACAAGAACAGTTGGAAAAGATCCAAGGCAAGTACAAGACATGACAAGCATCGTGTTGATCACAATTTCCAAGTTGAAGATGAAGTTTGGATTTACATTAGAAAAGAGAGGCTTAAAGGAGAAGGTAAAAACTGAAACCAATTAGATATGGACCTTTCAAGATTCTTGAAAAGAATGGTAACAATGCCTTCCGTTTGGATTTGCCTCCTTGTATGAAAATGTATGCAGATGTCAATGTTAAGAATTTGATATTGTATGAGCCTCCTTTGATTGATGATCAAGGAGAGCATGTTCAGATTCCTTCCATAGATGATTTCTCGCCAAAATATCTTTCAGAACTGCATGAAGACATAATCCTTGACATGAGGATGAGAACTTCAAAATGAGGGAATGTGGAATACCTTCAAGTTGGTCTTAAAGGCACAAATCCAAGCAAGGCCAAGTGGATTGAGGTTGGAAAGGTGAGAGAATTGTACCCTCATCTTCAGATTGATTGAAAGTAATCTTTTGGAGGTCCAAAAGCTTCCCAATGGGGAGGAGTGATCAAGGGGATCAAAATATGCTCAAAAATCAAAGTGCTCAAAATTGCTTCAAAATAGAATCGTGCATAGGCCTCATCCTCACAATCCCAACACAAATTGAACGAGTTCAAATGAACGTCGTATGAGTCAAATATCGCGTTCTGTCCGCTTTGCCAAACATGCAAAATTTTGCTAACTGTACATTCCATACAGTGTTGACATGGCATGTTCGTACTGCTGACGTGGCATGGTCATACTCCTAACAAGGTAGTTGACCATACTGACACATGGTAGTTAGTCGTACTTACACGTGGAAGGTATTGACCTGGCAGATGAGTTGGACCTATCAGATGGAGACAAGTGGCATTTAGGTGGACCAATTGAATGGTGTCACGTGGCTGAGACATGGGATGCCATGTGGCACCCCCTCCAATGCATAAAAGTTTGTTTTGTTTGCGGGGGTCGAACCCGCGACCTTCGGGGACAAGTGGAAAAGTCTTGGCAGGGGGTCGGGCTACCAACCCGCCCACATGGTGGTTCTTACCACTATACAGCTGTGAAATGTTATAAAGTTTGGTGTATGTTCAAACATATACGGGAAGGGTCGAGGCTAAACCCCAGCCCTTGGTTGCGGCCATACCACATGACC
Source organism: Picea engelmannii (assembly GCA_009831015.1). Lineage (NCBI taxonomy): Eukaryota > Viridiplantae > Streptophyta > Pinopsida > Pinales > Pinaceae > Picea > Picea engelmannii. Next base: position 25,663 of record WSFP011320003.1, read on the forward strand.
TTACCACATAATACTACGCCAACATACAACCTTACGCGTGGGGTTTCCACCACTCCAGCCAGCGGACATATGGCACCACGTGCCCATACCACATTCAACCATTACAACGGGTCCCAAATTAGGCATTGGGTTGTGGCCATATGGCACCCATGCGACCAACACCTCCGCCCTTGGGGGTGCTAATCGCACTAACGGTGCGACATAATGCCTGTTTTTGTGGAATGCACATGTGTGCTGGGTTTAGGCACATGAAATGACCATAATCTAGGTTCAATCAATCTGGGTGTGTTTTGGCGAGCAGAGACAACAAAGAATTGGGAGAAACTTCTAGGGAGTGATTCCAACTCAGTTTTTTGCCAAACCATGTGCAGGAAGAGCCCAAGTAGGGGTTTTTGGATGTTCTGGAGCCATTGAAGCCATCCATTTCTCATTCCGAGCATTGTAAAGCACTGATTTTGACACTTTGAGCATTAATGAAAATGATCCATTGGAAGTTGGACCAGGAGATGTAGCCCAAGAGAGGGGTGAACTCCTTTATCATTTTGTTGTGTTAATGTGTGTATTTTGATGGTCGTTTATGACTGTTTATGTTGCTCGTGACTAAGTAAAAAAATTCATTAATATTTATGTGTTTGTAACTCGATCCTATTACCCAAGCACATACCATTTCACTTGCAATTTTAAAGAGATTCAAGCCTTTTCATTTTCAGATCAGTTATGATTCCATAAGAGAGGGGGGCCAAGGGGGAATTATTCATGGGTATTAATCCAACCCACATTCCTGAAAGTATATTATCATTGTGTGTAACCTTCTATTTGTTGTTGAGTGTTCCCAAAGCCAACTATTTAACTCATGTAAGAGGGTGGGTGTGAGAAGTCACATCCCATAGTTATTGGAGAGCATGTGATGAAGTGCAATCAGCTTGGGGAAGAGTGTAAGCCAAGTCAAGAAAGAAAGGGAGAATAGAGATAAGTTATAGATGTAGATTTTGGATAACAAGAGAAGATTTGAGTGCTAGGAAGAGCACCAACAATGTTGTGTTAGAAGGCAACCATTGTTTGGCTACATTGTATGCTAAGAAAGAGGCATGTGTGCATGTAAATTAGGATGTAAGCCTATAGTACATTTTTCTATTGAGGAAATGGCTCAAGAGATTTGTGAAGGGTGTTGTGAGCACTCTTGGAGTAGCTCGGAGAATCTATGGACAACCAAGTGCATTGAATCCCTGGAGGGAAGTGGTAAGGCCCGAGGGACTGTGTGCAGTGAAGGGGGATCCCATTCCTTGGGTTGTGCAGGTTGTGGGAAAATAGATTGACATTTGGGTTTGAGGGTTGATATGTGTGGAGAGTTGACAACTAGTGGGTTGGATCTCCTTATGGAGTCATAGCCTTCGCTCAGGGGTGGCCTACTATTGAGAGAAAATGAACAACAACGCCTATGGCTGGGAGGGTCATCCTTCATATGCAACTAGTTGGTTAACTATTAACATATAAGTCCTCTATTGTGTTTATTATGATATTTCATTGTGCAAATGGTTTATATGGATGTTATGTGTTTGTTGTTGCTTAAGCAGTTGCATTCATGTTTTAATATATGTTTTAATCGGTTAAAATATGTGTGTGATATGTAGCTAGTAAGCTACATGAATTAATTAAGTAGAAAATCTAAATTTTAAAGTATTGTGTGTGAGATTTTGGTTTCTAGTATTGCTTCCACTATTTATTTGAGTTAATTATTCCAACAAGTGTATTATGTTTTGTGAGCTACTAATTTGATTTACAACAAGGAAATCAATAGATAACAAGATACCTAGGTGTCAGAGTAGGGATTTCAACATGGTATTAGAGAAATCGCTCTAAGAGGGGGAGGCCATATCTCATATCCATAGTAGTTGATATAAAATCTATCGTATCTACAAGGAGATCTCAGTAGATCGATAACTAGCAGTCATAAATCAATTGTTGGCTTTCAGGGAAACAACTGTACTGAAGCAGATCTAGGGTTTGCAGTCATACAGAGTTGTACGTGGGTTGTTGTAAGAACAATCACGTACATGTGTGGGTTTGCTTAAGGAAATCCACATACATATATAGGCTTCAGTGGTGACAGGAACATACAAGATCGTACATGTTAGTACAAGGGAAATTTCAACAAGTTATTTCCAGGGCAGTTTATCAGGTCTAAGGAATGGTAGCAACAAGTCTGAGAGTTGAAGATAGATTGGATGGAGCATCCAACTTCCTATCTTGGAAATAAGAGTTACTTTGGATTTGAAGGAATATGACATTTGGGAGATAGTGACAAAGTAGTTGTTCCACTGTCAAATTTGCAAGCTTTGGCAGCTCACGAGAAAAATGAGATTAAATTTGAGTGGGTAATCTTGGATCAGTAAAGGATCATCTAATTCCTCGCTTATCTTAGAATAATATGACCAAAGATATGTTTGATGCCCTAGTAGGATTATTCTAGAGCGTTACACGAATAGGAATATGGTCTTAAGAAATAAACCTAGATCTATGCAGATGTCTAGATCTAACAATGTTACTAGCTACTTCGTGATGATCACTTAGGTACGTGATCAACTTGAAGCTATAGGGGAGAAATTGGATGACATAGAACTCGCTAATGTGGAATTGAATGATTTTTCCAAGTCTTGGGAACCATTTGTCAAGAGATTTTGTGCTCAGGAAAAGCTCCCAGATTGGCAGAGGCTTTTGGATGATTGTATCTAAGAAGAGACTTGGGAGGAGACTAATATAGGAAAGCAAGGAGATGAAGAGGAGGATAACCTAGCCATTTTTAGTAAGACAAGGAAGGGAAAAAGAAAGGGTTCCAACAACAAGGGTGACAGTGAGGAGTCAACCTCACATCCAAGGAAGGACTTGAGTAAAATCAAGTGCTTCATGTGCCACAAGGGAATTATGCATCACAATGTCAAAAAAAGAAGAAAGGGCAAGGGAAGACGCAGACAAAAATATCAGCAAAGATACAACTAGATGAGTTTGTAGAAAAGTTTGAGAAGGAATTATCATTGGTCTCGTGCCTCTCTACCAACACCAACCAAAGGAGTGCTTGGCACTTAGACAGTGGTGTTTCTAATCATATGACAGAAGCACGAGAGATATTCAATAGTCTAATGAAGTACTCAGGGACCCATGTGGAGCTTGGTTATGATGCCAAGTATGCAGTGAAGGGGAAGGGAACTATCATGTTTCAGCTTGAGTCACAAGGTTTGTTAGAGGCCCAAGATGTGCTTTATGTACCAAAACTGAAGAATAATTTACTCTCAGTTTTAGTTTTGGAGGACAGGGGTTTTGTTGTCATGTTCAAGAAAGGGCAAGCACTCATATGTTCAGAGGGATCTAACCTTGAAATGACAATGAGAATTGATGTTAGAGGGAGAAGGTTATGCAGGTTGCAGGGTAAGCTTGTTCGTGGGTCCAATGGAATCTTGGATCTTATCCATTCAGATATGAATGTATAGATGTCAATGGAAGAGGACGAGGAGTAGAAGGCTCTGAAGGGAGAATAATGTTTGGATACTTCCAATGTGGGAAGTCTCAACATTTAGGTGGGAAGGAGGAGTTATCCCCTTCCACTTCTGTGAGAAAACCCAGTTGGTATGAGCTGACATTGACGGATGCTCGGGGGCAAGTTGAGGCTACTAGGAGCACATTGAGGGAGAGCAAGCCTTCGAAGAAGTTTCCAAACTTCATGGAATTGATATATTACATCATTGAGGAGGCAGTAGGATGCCTTAGTATAGGATAACGTGTGCGACATTGTGTGAGGATTGGAGGGAAAACTAGTTCCAGATGGCTCTTCAAGAAGTACATTCCTCTCTAAGAGGGAGTGTTGATGTTTGTAGCATCAGATAGGTACTTCCACACAATTTTAAGTGTCTAGACATGTGGAAGTCGTCAAAATCCTTCTACCTTGGTATTTTACTTTATTTAAAGGAATTATTAAAATAAAGTGCTTTTATTAATTAGTTGAGTTTATTTAATGAAATGATAAAGTTATTAGCATTAGTGAATTAAATATTAGCTTTAGTGGAGATGGTACCATGAAGTGTTGGAGGATAGAGGAATGTCGCGGCCTAATAACTATTTGGAACCAAGTCTCAATGTAGTCTTTGTCTCCCTAGTCCTTGTTGATGGTCACGCCATGAAATTCTTTGGAAAGCTGGTCATAATGCTCCAAAATATACAAGGGATCTGGTGATAGGCATGCCAAAAATTCTTCAATATTTGACTCTAAGTGTTGCTCTTCATCAATTTTGGCCCACAGTTCTTGGATCTCCTCCATATTTTGATAAGGATAAATAGAAAAAACTTCTAAGTTCTCCTCTTGTGGTGCATGTTCTTGGACTCTTTGTTCCTCTATTGCTACTTCTTGAGATTCAAACTCATCTTTAGTGATGATTATGAAATTGGGACAAGGATTAGAGAAAACTTTCCCAAATAAAATTGAGCAAAAGAAATAATTTCAAAACAAAACTCATCATGTACTCTCACGCTCTCACGCTATACATCAACATAAATTGTTAGGGTTTTGAGGTTTTTGTGGTGGGAGTTGTTGTTAAGATTGCTCAGAAATCCACAGTGTTTGCTAGGTTTCCAATTTCTCCTACTTGACGGTTTTGTCCTGATGATGGATCTGATTGGTGATCTGAAACATTGACTACTCAAAAATGAACATTGTGGATTTTCCAAGTAATCTTAACAACATAAATTGTTGTTGAAATCTTTGAAAGGTGAAGAGATGCACTCTTCAACTATTATCAAGAGTGTTATTAAAACAACAAAAAATATCATGCATAAAGCAATAATCAATGTTGCACTTACATGAAAAAATTAAAAGTCTTTAACTCCACCTTTCTTGTTGACATTTGAGATTTTCAACCAGAATGTGCATAACTATCTAGTGGACTCAGGTGCTTCCTTTAATGCGATGCCATACTCTATATGTCAAAATATGAATGCCACTCTGACCAAATGTTCAACACACATAATTCAGCTTGACAGGTCTGAGGTTAAAGTAATTGATGAGTTAAAGATGTGCTTATCATAGTAGCCTCTAACCCTAAATTTCGTCAATTCATAGATATTGTCATGGTCGATATACTCAAAGCATATAGCCTCTTGCTCAACAGAGATTGATCTCAGAATTTACAAGGCTATTTTGCATTTGATTGATCACATCTCTAGCTTCCACAGAATGAAAAACCAAATAAGATAATTATTGATAGAGAAAGTTATATGAAACACACAGTTATTGATCTAGAGGTGACAAATGAACCTTCATCATTAGAATTCTCGATTCTTGGTAATTATACTTTGGACTCTGATTTTGGTAACTTTGTAGTTGAATTATCTGATGTGCCTAAAATGTAATGATTTGAATTGACTTTACAAGAAGATAGCATTCATGATAGGGGTAGTAACATCAATTTTGTCAATTATGTAAAATATGAATCTTTTGATAATCTAAACGAAAATAAAACAAATTTTGAATATACCCCTAATAGATGGACTTTATCTTTTGACAGATTTAATCTCAAGTGGGAGTCAGGGTCGGTTGTTCATTAATTGATCCAAGGGGTAAACATAGTTTTCTTGTAGATTAGAATTTGAATGTACCAATGATACTACATAATATTAGGCATTGGCACAAGGTCTTAAAAAACCTTTAGAATTAAAAAAAAATTGAAAAAATCAAAGTGTTTGGAGATTCTGAGACTATAGTTAGATAGATTAAAATTGCAATACAATGCAATTCTCCTCATTTAAAAAACTACTAGAAGGGAGTTCATAGGTTGATTGAAATTTTTAATGCCTTTAATAATACAACTGTCCCATGCACTATGAACATGGTGGCTAATTCATTAGCTATTGTTGCTTCTAGACTCTCTCCTTTAGAAGATTTTGAAGCTAGTAGGTTCATTATCGAATTGCAATGTAAACCCTATGTCCCTAATAATATTACTAATTAGAAAGTGTTTGAGGGTGATGAACAGATCTTTGAATTTCTCACCAATGGAGAGAATTCAAGGATTTATCCATTGATGATGGCATATTCCAAGCAACTTTGAGGAAGACAAAGAAAAATTAAATGAAACAAAGTCTCACACTACACCCAAAGGTATTGTCAATTTAGAAAAACTATTTGATTTACAAAATAAGTTTAAATGATTCCCAAATGTTAAAATTAGTAGTTCCAGTACATGTCATAAAATTATCAATATGGGAACTACATAAAACACAAAAAATGTGAATCTTGGTAGTTGTTCTAAATAGGAAAAGATAACATACATTAAATTGGTTAGAAAGTACTAGGATGTTTTGCATGGTCTTATTACGATCTTAAAACACACACTGTGTGGATCATCCAACATGCCATCCCTATGAAGAAGGATGTCAAGCCATTCAAATAGAAACTCCATATAATGCATCTGTCTCTTGAAACTCAAGTCAAAAAGGAGTTGAAGAAACTCTTAGATGCCAAAATAAATTTTCAAGTTAGACATTCTACTTGGCTAGCCAATCTAGTAATAGTTAGGAAGAAAAGTGGTGAAATTTGTCTCTGTGTCGATTTATAGAACTTGAAAAAGGCTTTGGAAAATGGAAACTATTTAGTTCCACCTATGGAGCAGCTCTTACAAATTGTATCAAGGTTTGAAATGTTCTCTCTTCTTGGCTTATTCTTAAGGTACAATCAAGTAATAGTACCACAAGAATATAGGCTTAAGACAACATTCTATACCAAGTGGGGTACATTTTCCTGCAAAAGAATTCCTTTTGGGTTGATTAATGTTGGAGCTACTTTTTAGAGAGCCATGGATCTTGATTTTCGAGGTCTTGTCAACCACAGTGTTATTGTTTATTTAGATGATGTAATATTTTATTCAAAAAATAGAATTGACCATATATAACACCTTACCCATATTTTTGAAAGGTGTAGGGAGTATGGAATTTCTCTAAATCCCAAAAAGAGCATCTTTGTTGTTACTAAAGGAAAGTTACTCAATCATATCATATCTAAGGAAGGGATAATAATAGATCTTGAGCATGTGAAAGTAATATCATGATTGTCTTTGCCACGTAACAAGAAATCAATGCAATCTTTCTTTGGGAAGATTAACTTTGTGCGAAAATTCATTCTAGACTTTGTTGAAACCATTAAACCCTTACAAAAAGATGATCAAGAAATATGCAGAGTTCAAGTGGAATAAAGATTAGAAAGAGTCATTTGATAAGATAAAAACTATTATATCTAATACCCCTATTTTACAAACTGCATATCATAATTGTGAACCATTAAACCCTTACAAAAAGATGATCAAGAAATATGCAGAGTTCAAGTGGAATAAAGATTAGAAAGAGTCATTTGATAAGATAAAAACTATTATATCTAATACCCCTATTTTACAAACTACATATCCTAATTGTGACTTTCTTCTTTACACTTTTTCTTCTAACTAGTCTCTAACAAAGAAAGATTCCAAAGGAAATGAAGCACCTATCTCTTTTTTTAGTAAAAACATGCAAGGAGAAAAACTTAATTACCCTTCCATAGATAAACAAGCCTTTGTTGTCTATAAAGTTGTTAAACATTTCAAGTCTTATATCCTTAAGAATCATACGAAAGTAATAGTGCCTTACCCTGTTGTCCAATCATTATTTACTCAACAAGAATTAGGAGAGCATAGAGGTAATTGGATGATAGCCATCGAGGAATTTGATATTGAAATAAAAACTACTCACATTGTATGAGGACAAGGACTATGTAAGTTGGTTTCATAATTGTAATATAACGCAATCAAAGAGGAGGAGAGATGGGAAAATGAATTTTTTATGTATACTAACAAATCCCTTTACCTTCCAACAACGACGGATTGATGGTACTCTAATATGAAATTTTTTCTACACGGTGGGATGTGCCCAATCCATATGACTTAAAAGGAAAAAATGGCTTTAACACTGAAATTTGCTCGGTACAAATTAATCAATGTTGTTCTTTTCTAGAAAAACTACAACGAAGTACTATTAAGATGTCCAGAAAAGGAGGATGATGAAAAAGTCTCGAAAGATCTCCATGATGGGCTAGTTGGAGGTCATTTTCTTGGAGAGACCATACTTCATAAAGTCTTAAGAGTTGGATACTACTGGCACACTCTCTTTTAAGATGTGCATGCATATGTGAGAAAATGTAAAACTTGGGTGAGTCATTCTTCAAGTCAAGGAGTGTTTCCTAGGTGGAGCCTCTCTAAGCCATTTAAAGAAGATGAAGTGGATGTGGGTAACACTTTTGGGCATGGGGTTCATGACATACAAGGGTTCATATTATCTCATTTATGGGTGCCTTTGTAGAGGGTGTGTTGCACCTTCATTTTCAATGCATCTTTTTTCCAAGCCCATTTATTGCCATTAATTAATTAAAGTATTTCTAAGTTGAAGCCAAAGTGGGACTTCTACCCAAGCATGAAAAAAATAGCCCACCTTGACTCTACCATGGTCACACTATGCTTCCCCAAGTTGAATACAATGTGTGGGACTTCTACCCAAGCATGAAAAACATTGCCCACACACACTCTTCCTTGGTTGGCATTTTTATATTGTTGTTTTTCACGGGTCCCATTAGTTTCTTATGAGAGACAATTCGTTGTCCTCAGGATCCCTTGGTGAGCATCCAGAAGGTTTATGATTGGATTTTATCTTTTTCCAACTACAAGCCTCTGGGCCTTCAACCAATTCTTCCCATGAAATGAGGTACAATCCCTTCTTGGGTAAGTACACCCGAAAATCCCAAAAGGTGAGGAGACGGAAAGGAAGAGGTGTGAAAAATGATAAGTATGATCGAGAATGGTACGATGACTCATCCAGGATAACTCCTAGTAGCAAGTCTTTCTGCAAGGGTGGCCACTTACTAGGGCGCAATGTCAACCACCAAGGTGAAACAGGGAAAAGAGCATAATTTCCAAGCAAACATTCTATAATCAAAAGCAACTTTAAATGCAACATACTCAAATGCGTCAAGTATTAAAGTGACACTTACCACAATACCTGACTTGTACCTCATGGAGCAATACCCATTGTCTTCTGGAAACATGATGATGTGGTGGATGCCATCATGATGAACCGAAGAAGTGTGGTGGTGAAGTGGTTCTTCATATATGTAAGTAGACATCACAGGTCAATCCATTCCTCGACACTCCATGTCTGCAACCTAAGGGCCTTGAGACATTATCTTCTTAGTTATCCCTAGAAATGGGGGATAACGGGTACTAAGGGGGGAATTCGAGAGACTGATAAGTTCATGCTTACTCAATCTACATAGGAATTTTTGTGGTTGGGAGTTGATGGGAGGTGTGGTCAGTACAGATAGTGGGCAACACTTCTCTTTTGTTGAAGAATTTGTTTTTTTGGGTGCCAAATGGATTCTTGAGAACTCCTAGAGATTCGTTGAGCTCTTCAAAGTCACGAGGAACATGTGCATTGCAACAAATCCTCAATATTCAACTTGGTTCCAAGACCCCATGAATTGGAAAGTCATATTTCAACACAAGTGGCTAAAATTTTGGGATCTTTGCTAAATTTGAAGAAGAAAATAACATTAGTGGAAGCAAAGTGAAGCCTCCTTCAAAACCTAGCTTTGAATTTGTGCAAAGGTGATCAATCCACGACGTCTTCTCATAGGATGGTAGTGCGCTCATCTAGAGGAGAGATCAAGGGAGAAGAACGCATGAATCAATTGATGAAGAGATGGCAATATTTGAATAGGAAATTCAACCTGCAAGTACAAGTTTGGAGGATCCTACCGGTCGCTATGCACTTTGTTAGTTTTAATGTATGCATTAAATCTTAGGCATCTATTATAGGGTATATAGTTTCAAGGAAAACTAGGCAATTTTGTGTAGGGACAAAGCCATCTTATGTTACAGGCTTGAGGCAGGACTAGACATGGATAGAAATACAACTTGTTTGAAATTTTTTGAACACTACAATGATGTAACACATGCTGCAACTTTTGTTGTAGTTTTATTATAATATAATTTGCCTCGTTATTGTCGAGAAACAAAAAAGAAAACCATACTTCTCGAGGATGTTACCTCCAATGAGCATTATCTTCATATGAAAGACGACTTATAACAAGAGAAATTACAACATAAACACAAGGGTTTTAAGTTGGAAGAGAATGGCATTCTTATGCATAAAAATAGAGTGTATGTTCCTAATTCTTATGAATCAGGGAAGATGGTATTACAAGAAATGCATGATGTTCCATATTCTAGACATCTTGGTTATTAGAAGACAATTGCAACAATTAAAAGTCGATATTTTTTGCCATGAATGAAGAAGGATGTGGTTGATTATATAGCTAGGTGTATGGAATGCCAAAGAGTAAAGGATGAGCATAGACATCCAACATATTTGCTACAACCATTACCAATTCCAGAGTGGAAATGGGAAGCGGTGATTATTGTTTTCATCACTAAGTTGCCCAAGACAATAAGGCAACATGATCCAATATTGGTAGTGGTGGACAAATTAATCAAAGTTGCTCACTTTATTCTAGTTAAATTAACTCATAAGGTAGTTATTATAGTAAATATTCACTAGAAGGAGATTGCCAAGTTGAATGAGATACCTAGGCCAATTATTTTAGACAAAGATCCAAAATTTACTTCAAACTTTTGGAAATGATTTTTCAAGGGTTTTGGTACAAATTTGAACTTTAGTACAACCTATCATCCACAAACAGATGGGGAAATAGAGAGAGTTAATCATGTGATTGAAGACATGTTAAGAATGTATATGATGGATAAGCCATCAAAGTGGGAGGATTACCTGCATTTAGTATAAATTTCCTACACTAATGGATATCAAGCTTCACTAAAGTCGAGTCCATTTGAGGCATAGTAAAGTAGAGAGTGTAATACTCCAATTAGTTTGGACAATCCAATAGACCGAGTGGTACTTGGGCCATAATTGCTTGGAGAAAATGAAGAACAAATGGTTAAGATCAAGTAGAATTTAAAGGCAGCACATGACATGCAAAAGAGTTATGCAAATAAAGGCATGATACTAAGGGAATTTAAATATGGGGAGAATGTGTTTCTGAAAGGGAAATCAAATAAAGGTTTGTTGAAGTTGGGGAGCCACGATAAATTGGCAGCCATATATTGTGGTCCTTTTGAGATCTTGGATAGGATAAGGCCTATTGCATACATGCTTGCATTACATGTTTCCATAAAAGTGCATAATGTGTTTCACGTATCATTATTGAAACAATATGTGCATGACCCTAACCATGTCATTGATTGAACTTTGATTTGGGTGGAATCAAAAGGAGACTTCCAAGTCAACTAGTGTGCATATTGAATGAGAAGGTCATTGTGCTAAGGAACAAAGTCATGGGGCAGGTAAGGGTCTAATGGAACCACTACAACCCTAAAGAAGCAACTTGGGAGCTAGAGGACTCAATGAGAGAGGCATATTTGCATCTATTTTGAAAATTTTGATGTAATAAAAGATTGTTGTAACTGTATATAATGGTGATGCATACCAAGGACAATGCAAAATCTAGGGGGAGGGGAATGTAATGCCCCAATTTTGATCCTCGGTTCAATATTGTGTATATATATGATGAATGCCTATTAGCCAAACAATCTAATTTGTAACCGAACATGGAATGATTAATAAAAGTACATCACCAATTACATAAGAGATAGACAAAATAAGGGGACTATGATCCCACAAGAAGGGAAATACAAGGGGGTTTAGTAGGTTAAGGACCTTAGTAAGGGAGTTGAACCAAAGTATTATAAAACTTTATTATGTCCTTGATTATTAGCCAATTATGTTTGATTAACCTTGGGGGGATTAGTGCATGAAGGGATACATTCCCCTTCATGCCATGCAATTAAAGTTTACCTTTACATGCAAGTGAATTATTATGGCGTGGCTCAAATTTTGAAGGTCCGAGGGGGAAGTTCAAAGGGAGATTGTCGTTTAATTATTTGAGAGTCAAACTTACCAGAAACTGGAAATTCACATGTGAATTGTCCTTTGTTTGGGAATTAGGGAGATTTTCCTAGATCTAACCACTGTGTATATACTGAAAATTGAACTGTGAAAGCAACAACCATGAATTTGTAGAGAATTGTGGTTGTGCAAAATTATATTGTTTGTAATTGAGGAAAATTCGCTACCACTGGTAATTCCCTAAAATCCTAACAGTGAGATTTCTTGGATATCATATGTTGGAGTCCTAGAGGGAAGTTAGTTAGCCTTAGGGACTGTTGAGTAGAGAAGGGGATCCAATTCATTGGATTGTACATATTGATGGGGAAGAGGGCTATGGATTGAGAATTGTTGTAGGTGATTGTTAGCTTAGGAATTGGGTTGTGAGAAGAGAAAATAGAGCCAACCATAGGAAGAGTGTGCCCCTTGTGGATTCATAGCCTCAACTCGGGGGTGGCCTTTGTTGCAGAGAGAATTGGTGAAGCAAGGAGACTATGGTTGGGTAGAATGTCTCTCTTCAGCAACTAGCTGGTGAACAATTGCAAACATACAAGTGTTCCTAATTATATCTATAAGTTGCATTGGATTTAATACTTAATTGTTATGGTTAAGTCATGGTCGAATTAATTTCGAGCTTATTCTTTTGACAACCCATGTTAGCTTGTAATTATGATTTATGGTTTCATGAATACTTGAATGGTTGCATTTAAGTTGCATAAATATGTAGTATCATGCCTGCTAATAACAAATAGTTAATAATAGAAAAGTAATTTCAATTCCTTATTGAATTCGTTCAAATTCATGGTGGTTAACATAAGTAACCCATATCCTCAAAGTGCACATAGGGTATTGGGTACGTCACAAGAATCTAGGACCCCCCATAAACTTTCAAACAAAGCTCTCTCAATAAGTCTCATGCTCTATGAGTCTTCTTTGAGTTATATTTATTATTTATATGATATATTACATTTTCCCCCAATGAAATACACATCTTGGAGAAACCTATTGGGCACTTCCCTTCATTCCAAGGATGGTACTCAGAGTAAATTAGGTGGTTGTAGTTTTGGCAACCTAACCCAGCGGGGACATCAAATGAAGCCCACAATAATCATAGAGGCAACTAGCCTAGAAACCTCCTACTTGTAATTCACAACATTCAATCACTGAAACCAACTCACCTAACTAAAATATATTACAAATTATCACTAGAATAACATATTTTTATGTTGAGAATTTGTTCTACATTATTCATAAATATATTTATAGATGTCATATTACTCATTTTACAACTAAAGATAAAGAGACTATCACACCTATTAAAATAATAATATAAAATAAATAAAAATATCATTTAATATTAAAAACAAACAAACACTAACATAAATACCATTTAATTAAAGATAAAGGGACTATCACATCAATCAAATTAATAATATAAAATATCATTTAATATTAAAAAATAAATAAACAAAATCTAACATAAATATATTTTATGTTTAAATTCTTCTAGTATTTTTATTTTTTCTTAGTCTCTCCTCCCTAATCAAGATAAATCCAATCTAAATAAAACAATTACAACATGTAACAATAATATTACCAAAAAACAATTAATAATCTTTTTTATATAAAACAATTACAACAAGGAACAATAATATTACAAATAAAAATAATTTGTAAGAATAATATTACCAAAAAAAACAATTAATAATATTTTTTAAATAAAACAATTATAAGAACATGGAACAATAATATTACAAATAAAAATAAGGAGGGGGAGAAGGAGGGGGAGGGGTGCTCTATGGCTCCGATAAAATCTTAGAACTGGTATTTTCTTGGGAATTAGGGGAAGACACCAATAACATGGCAGAAGTTTTGATTCTCTGGCAAGGCCTCACCCAAGCCCGAGAGCTAGGCATTAATGAAATCTCGGTGATAGGAGATTCTCGGCACCTAATCCAAGCCTTGGTCACTAACTCGTTGCCAAATCAAATGAAACTTCAACAAATTCTCAAGAAGATTCAACGACTCTCTAAATCCTTCCGGAAGATAGACTTTTTTCCATGTTCTCCGACATTTAAATGGAGAAGTGGACCATGCAACCAAAGCCACACTCCCTTGAGCAAGGGACTCCTCTCACTCAATGGGACCTTGTCCTTCACTCCAATTCCTTAATGGTTTGAGGTGGGAGGCTCGTAGGTGGTCTCGTGCCAAGGGGTAGCCGGACAATACTCCTCCCATCGTCTCGATCTGTGGCATCACCTCAACATTTGACGACTCCCATGTGCGAAGGTACTACTCCATTCATCTCACGTCACTCCACACAACCCTGATCTAGCTCGCGTCATTCCACACAACCCTGCATGAGGCTGCCATTATGCCCTTCAAGCAGGTTAGTACCGAGCCCATATCTCTTCCACAAGGCGTTCATGCGAGGCTTCCTATCCAAATCATGGCTTGGCACGCTTGTTCTGGAGTTAATTTAAGGGTGGCTTCCGAAGCTTGTAGATCAACCTTATCTTCCTTGGGTGAGCATTTGTCTTGCTTGACTCTCTTTGCATGGTCCCTTGCCCTTCAAACTCTGTCGGATTATCCTCCAGCCCACCGCATGGCCTCCATCTCCGAGTCCGTTGCTCCCCCCATCCCCCCACCTTTGCTGGAACTAGAAATCCGCGAACTGAAGTGGAAATTAAGCGCACACATATGGTTTCTTCTCCGACTGGATGGGGAAGGTGGCATAAGGTTTCAGATGCTTGAAGAAGACCTTGTTCAACTCAGAGAGGAAGTTGTGGAGGTCCTCATGCAAACAACGCAGCAGGTTAGTGAACAAATTGCGGATTTAGAATCCAGGATGGCAAAGTTGGAGCTTCAAGCTGCCAGGACAACCCTTCAACAAGATGCAGGGGTGAAGGTCGTGGTGAACGAAGGCCCCTCAAACCCATAGCAACATGCGTTACTATGTTTCTCTCCTCTCTTAGATCTTGCCCAGTTTTGGTTACTATGAAGATACACTGTTTGCAGGTTTTTAACTCCATAGGAGTCAAATTTTGGAACCTAAGACATAATGGGCATTTATGGGCTTTGTTTTATGGCACCTATATATGTAATTTTGGACTTCATGCAGCGAATGGATGACTGAACTATGTAGATGTTTTCACAATGGTCATACCACTACTATATTAATATAAAGTCCACTTTCTTGTAAAAAAAAAATATTACAAATAAAAATAATTAATAACGTTTTTAAAGATAAATTTATTTTTAATATTTGAAATGCTATTTTTTTAAATACAAGTTAATTTAAATTATTTTCAATAAAAATTATACTTTTGATTTTTATTATTCCTCTTCATATTTAGATGATGATGTTTAGATCAAAATTGGTCTATTTGACCTTAAGAAGGTGGAAAAACATTAAGAGAAATATTCCAAGATCACCATAGTTTTGATGACTTAGAAGGTTCCAAAAGTCGGTATTGTGGCAAATATTTTGAAAATAGTGTCACAAAGATGTGTTTTGGGAATTGTCCAAAGCGAGATGTCACTATGAAGTTCTGG
>ML840974.1:30752-41243 GCA_009831015.1 Picea engelmannii
TGCACACTCTGTCCTTTAGCTTGTCTAAAATTTTGCCATTCCATAGTAGCCTTTTGCTTATATGCCAATGGATAAAATTGTTTTTTAATTGCAACAATGAAATCATTCCAAGAAATCAAAATTTTACCATGCTTTTTCATATCTTCCCGAGTCTTGGATTCCCACCAAATAAGTGTTGCACTATCCAATCTTAAAGAAGCAAGCTGAATTTTGGTTTCATCATCTTGAATTTTTTTGTATTCTACAATATACCTCAATCTGACGTATCTAATTATCTAACTTCTCAGCATTAACTTCTCCATTGTATATTGGCAATTCAAATTTTATATCAAGCTTTAATGAAGGAATTTGCCAAGGAGTTTTACCATGTCCCTTTGGAGAATTCGGAAGAGGTCTTGAACTGGTAGAAGAAGAAGAAGAAGATGGAGGAGAGGATGGTGGAGAAGCACCATTCCCTCCATTTCTGTTTGGAGTTTTGTCACCACTGCTTCCCTTATGCCTTGAAGGGTTGGAGCCTTCACCTTGCAACAATGCATTCCTTTCCATCAAGATCTTCATCATCTCTCTCATCTCCATGACAGCCTTTCTAAGATCTTCATCTTCTGCAGGAACACGTTCATGACTTTCTGCATGAGCCATACTTGGTGAATGCCTCCTTGAAACTTGTGGTGATTGTATATGCTTCCTCCTTGAAGGATGAGAACTTGGCTCCACAAGTTGACCTTCTCCTCTTGTGAGTTTCAACCTTGTGAGCATCAGAAACAAAACACTTGCAAACAATCAAGTCTTCAAAAACCAGTGCTCCGATACCAACTTGATCTAAAAATGAAGAAGACTTGAAATCTTGAAATTATTTGCAAGTAAATTTTGTGTGTTAAAAGCAAATGGATCAACTTTGAAACACATTAATTAAAGGATTACTCATGAAATATACAGATAAACATCAGCATAATCAATGAACATAAGCACATAAACACAGCAATTGATAAAGGAGTTCACCCCTCTCTTGGGTTACATCTCCTGGTCCAGCTTCTAATGGATCATTATTATTAATTGCTCAAAGTGCTCAAAAACGTGCCTTACAATGCTCAAACTGACCAACAGACTGCTCCAATGGCTTCAGAGCATCCAAAAACCCCTAGCTGGGCTTTTTCGGCACCTCAATCGGCCAAAAAACGAAGAAGTTATGCTTCTTGGAAGTCCCTCCTTCAAGCTTGATGTCTCTACATCTACAAAACGCACCCTTGCGTCATGAACCTAGCACACACGCAATTTAAAGCATGAAAACCCAGCACCGGGCGGAACCGCGCCAATGGTGCAAACTGTAGGATGGTTATGGGCGTGCCAGCCCCTAACCACCTAGCACCTGGGCATATGAGGGTCACGATATGACCGCACTCTATAAGAAAAAGGGCTAATGTTTAAAGAGCCAATGGTCAAGCGCCAAGTATCGGGCGCATTAAAACCATGCCAATCGTTTGAACCACAATGTAAAAACCCGAACGTGCACGTTGTTGTATCGGATCCATGGTCGTATGGCATATATGTTATAACCACGGGCTGGGGCTAAGCCCCAGCCTGACCCCCGCCCATATATACAAAAGTTTGATTTTAAATACAATACAAATAGTTATATGGTAAGCAACAATATATGGGCGTATTGGTTGGGCGGACTTTGTTAAAGCTATACACCGTTGGAGAGGTCCAGGGTTCGACCCCCATGGACCCATAAAATTTTAATCAAACCAATAGCCAATAAAGGGGTGCCACGTGGTAGCCCATGACTGGACCACGTGGCACCCAATCACTTGTCCAAACGATGCCACATGTCAGAATACCATTCGCCCTCAGCTACCAACCAAACGCTGCCACGTCAGCGTACGATCGTACAGCCCTGCCACGTCAGCCTATACGGACTGTACAGTCAGCGTCCTTTTTTTGTCTGTTTGACATTCCGAACAGATTGTGATATCTCTCACTCCCGACGTCCATTTGAGATGAATTGAGTTGCGTTGGGATTGCAACGACGAGGCCTACGCTCTCATCCAGTTTGAAGTGATTCCGAGCACTTTGAATTTTTGAGCAAAATTTGATCCCCTGATCACCTATAATAAAATCCATGGTCACCACTTCCCACTTCCATTCTGGAATGGGTAAAGGCTGCAGCAACCCTACTGGGTGCCTATGCTCAGCCTTAACTTTCTGGCATTCCATACATCTGGCGATGTATTCAACGATCTCTGTCTTCATACCCGACCAAAAGTAATGGCTTTTGACTACTGCCACAGTCTTTTGATATCCAGGGTGTCCAGCATACGTCACATTATGCATTTCTTTTAGAATTGCAAGTTTCAATTCCTGGACATTGGGTATATACACTTTGTCTTTATACAGAAGTAATCCATTAGCTTCCAAGGTGTAACTTTCCCTTTTATGTGGCCTTTCACTCTGTTGTAGCTTTGCTACCAAATCTCTGTACTGCAAATCTGCATTTGCAGCTTCCAAAATTCTATCCTTAATATCAGTCTTGTACATGCTAATGGTTGTAGCATGTAAGTCATGCACTTTTCTGTTGAGTGCATCAGCCACCTTGTTTTCCTTCCCCTTGATATGCTTGATATCGAAGCCATATTCACACAGAAACTCCAGACACCTACTTTGTCTAGAGTTTAAAGTTGGCTGATCAAACAAATATTTCATACCATTGTGGTCTATTCTCAATTCGAATCTCTTTCCCATGAGGTAATGTCTCTATTTCCTCAAAGTGTGGACAATTTCTGCCAGCTCCAAATCGTGAGTGGCATAATTCTTTTCATGCTCTTTCGGCTTCCTGGACTCATAACAGATTACAAATGCATCTTGGCTAAGAACTCCTCCCAACCCTTCCTTGAACGCATCTGTGCACACCACAGAATCCATATTTGGATTTGTAATTCTCAGGATTGGAGCACTGGTTAATAGCTTCTTCAATCGTTGAAAACTCTCTTCACACTCTTCAGTCCACTGAAACTTTTTCTCCTTCCTTTGCAAGGAACTGATAGGGTGAGCTATCTTTGAGAACCCTGCAATAAACCTTCTATAATAGCCCGCCATACCCATAAAGGATCTAACTTCTGTCACATTCCTTGGTGTTGACCATTCTCGGATGGCCTCAACCTTCTCAGGATCCACAATGATCCCTTCTTCTGAAATAATATGTCCCAAGTAATGGATCTGTCTTTGATAAAATGAGCATTTGCTCAACTTGGCATACAACTAGTGTTCTCTCAACACTTGCAGCACCATCCTCAGGTGTTGTTCATGCTCTTCCTCTGACTTGGAATACACCAAGATATCATCCAGGAAGACTATGACAAACTTGTCTAAATAGTCCCTGAATACACCATTCATTAGGCACATAAAAACAACAGGTGCGTTTGACAGTCCAAATGGCACCACTGTGAACTCGTAATGACCATACCTTGTTCTAAAGGTGGTCTTGCTGATATCCTCATCCTTTATTCTTACCTGTTGATATCCTGATCTGAGATCTATCTTCGGAAATAATTTCGCACCCTTCAACTGATCGAAAAGATCATCGATCCTCGACAGAGGATACTTGTTCTTGACAGTTACCTTGTTCAACTGTCAGAAATCAATGCACAGCCTCAACGTTCCATCCTTCTTCTTCACAAACAGGACTGGGGCACCCCAAGGTGACACGTTGGGGTGAATGTACCCCTTCTTCAAAATCTCTTCAAGCTGCAATTGCAACTCTTTCAGCTCTGGCGTACTCATTCTATAAGGAGATTTCGACACTGAAGTTGCTCCAGACATCAAATTTATAGAAAAATCAATGTCTCTCTTTGGAGGTAGTCCAGGTACCTCCTGAAATACGTCCTTGAACTCTGTGAGTACCTCATGGTCTCTGATCTTTGATACTTCATCTCTGGATGTTTCCTCCACACGGACTGCAAATAATTGACAGCCTTTCCTGTAACACTTCTTCAGCTGCATGGTCGAGATTTCTCTAACAGCCACAGCCCTTGGAATTCCTTGGACTGTTTTCCGATTTCCCTCTTCATCCAGGCATGTAAACCTCTTGTTATGACAATCCAGAAGGGCATGGTGCTGGTCCAACCAGTCCATTCCAATTAAACAGTCATAAGATCCTAAAGGTAGAATATTCAATTCAGCCTTCATGCTCAGTCCTTTCATGTCCACAGGACATGACTTCACCAACTCAGCGATTTTCCTCTTTGTTCTTGTATCCAACTGCGTTAACCAAGACTTTTCATGTTTGCTTCTTGATAAATGCAAACTTTCCACCACCCTAGGATCTACATAACTATGGCTATCCCCTTAATCAATTAAAATAATAAATGGTCGGTTGTTAATCATACCTTCCACTTCAATCATGTGTGATTGAAATTCAACTTGTTTGTTGTCCAGGGCTGCGTAGATCCTTGACATTCTATTGCCCATGTCCTCCACTGTTTCAGCTTGTTCAACAGTATGGACAGCTCTTGCCTTGCCATTTTTATGGGGACAATCCCTGTACTTGTGGTTCCCTTAACAGCCCCAACATTGAATGGGTGTCTGTCTCTGCCTTTGTTCCCCCACTTCAGCCATTCTTGGCTCTCTAAACAATGGATGTCCTTGAGGATTATTTCTGAAAAATGGAGGTTTGTTTCCATTCTGCCTTTGTTCCTTCTTAAACTTCCTCTGGTCATCCCAAGCCTTTCGAAAGGTAGGATTTTCTCTCTGTTGTCATACAAGGATTTTTCCCTTCTTATTGTTTCTTCCATAGTCTTGGGATCATCATACTGAATCTTGTCACCAATGGCAGGTGGCATTCCACTCAGATACCTCTGAATCTTGATAGCCTCATCTTTGATGAACGGAACATACTTCAGTAGTTCCAAAAAACTTCGTTCATATTCATCAATGGTCATGCTGCCTAGCTTGAGTTTGAAGAACTCCTTCATCTTTCTGTCATAGTATCTTTTAGTCCGGTATTTCTTCTCGAAATACCTCTTGAACTCCTTCCAAGTGATATCTTTCTCCCTAATGTGTTGCACCTGCACAAATTGATCCCACCACATGGATGCTTTTCCTTTTAGTTGATACATCACAATTCTTCCTTCTGCATGAACGGAATAATTCTGCAGTTGGAAACATTTCCTCATGCCAAGCAACCATGTTTCAGCATATTCCTCCTTCTTATGTTCTCCATCAAACGTAGGAGGCTTAATCTTGTTCATCTCCCCTTTCAATTCATCCACTCCAGATCTTCAGTGTTTTCTGGTAGGGGATGGGCTTGAACTATTGCATGCCTCTCTACTGGAATGCTTTGGGGAGAGACGATGATGTCTGCTACCACTCCTCAATCTTCTTCTCCTCTTAGGGGTTCTAAAACTTCTTGATCTTATTTTCCTCTCAGGGGTATTGCGACTCTCTATCTTGCTTGAGTCACTCCTCTTCTCCAATTTCCTTTCTATTCTTTCCAGGCTCTTCAACATTTTTAAGTTGAATTCACCCTATTGATCCCTGACTCTCATGAGATTTCGGCTATCAACTCGGTGAGCCTGGGCATCTTTCTATAATCTTTCAATGAGTTTCATCATATGTCTTTCCTTATCCATCTCTTTTCCATGCCCATTAGAGTTTGTTCCTTCGATTTCCAAGTTAACATCCCTTCCTACCCTTTCATCCTCTGTTTCAGAGGCAATCTGCACCTCTTCCAATTCCATACTCGGCATGGTTTTTCGACTGTCTTGACACTCGTTGAACTCTGCACACACAACCTGCAGTCAACCAGAGTTTGTCAGGCCTTGTCCCTTAATAAAAACCACAATAGTCATTAACCAATGTGAATAAGAAAAAAAAAACGTTTTGAATCCACTAAGTTTTCTGAGCTCTGTTTGGCTCTGCAAATTTCGGGACTTCTGGTTTCGGGGTCTCGGTCCATGACACTCTCATACTCACTTTCAAGTTTCAGGGTTTTGGTCCACGAGACTCTCATACTTGGTTTTGGGTTTCGGGGTTTTGGTCCACGAGGATCCAATAGTTAAATCCTCGACAGTTCTTTTGTCTTCGAAAATTTCAAGACTTTGGGATTTCGGGGTTTCAGCACTTTGATTTTTGGGTCTTCGGTACTTGGGAGTTCACAAAGTAGTGACTCAAAGTCTCTTGTCACTTCAATCCCCGACTTCCGAAATTTCTATCTCCTTACCCTCTGGGCCCACAGTACAGTTGTCGCCCTTAACCACGGTGGCGCATGGCACGTTCAGGAAGGTTCATGTCACCTTCGGCGATGTCATCGGGTCCCACCATTCTCGCTTGTCTTCTCAACTCACTGGCATGTGGTGCACACCCATGTGTTCACATCCATTCCAAGGCAATCCAACGGTTGGACTTCTCTCATATCTACGGTGTATATCTTTTCGGCATTTCGGGGTTTCGAGCATCGAGAGTTCATGCATCCGCACATCTCGACTTTCATTTGCCAAATTTATGAAATTACTGTCTACTCTTCCACTTGATCTGACGGTCTCTTACGATCTACGGTGTAGATCATTTCGGGATTTCGCGTATCGCGATTTCCGCGTTCCTGTGCAACTCTCAAGGGTTTTTAAACCCTGCGCATGTTCTTTAGATCTGACAGTCATGAGGGTTCTCCTTTCCTCCCAAACAGATCCTATGGCACCAACACCCCATGCGTTGAACTCTCTCTCTCTCTCTCCCGGTGGCCATATACCACACCGATTGCGGATTCTAAAATATCGCTAAACCTCCTAATCTTTGTAACATGGTCAAGTGACTCCTTGACACTCAGGAGCATTTAAAGGTCTGAAATTGGTCCTCCAGACACAATTTCTCCTTAAACCCTCGATCCAAAGACCACTCAACTGGCCCATCTAGGCTCAGCATTGAAACCTTGGATCTGATACCATTCTGTAACACCCTTTTGTTACCATAACGATCTAATACCAAACTATAGCGCCCTTTCATACTGTAACGCTCTGATACCATTATGTAACGCTCCCCCGGTCGTCATCCAACCCACTGGCGGGGCAGACGCTACTTTGCGGAACAACTTCATTTTATGCTTAATTAATAACATGCATTTAAAACAGGTTAAACACATTTAAACTCAAGGTCAGCACAAAATTACTACTGACATAAATAATCCATGGAATTAACATTAATTCATATACACAGCAGAATGCATGATAACTATAAATACACAAACATGCAAAAAACATAATTAAAACATCGTCTGGTACTTATCTTTGAAACGATGGTAATTCCACCAACCACATGCAGGCCTTCCATGAACCTCCCAGCCTTAGACCATGTTTCTCATCAAGCTCAGCAGTGGGTCACCCCTGAGTTGGGACTAAGCTCCACCCCAATGCAAGGAATCCTAGGCTAGGCTGAGGTTACAGGGAAAACTGCACAGAATGACTGGAAGGATTCTTCCCAGGATGCCATCTTACTCCCAGACTCTCATTCCCCACATGCATGTTCTGCCTAGGAGTATACACCTTCACAAGCACAATCCATCGGTGCTACACCTCCCTCTCTGGGTCTCGACAACAGGCCGGATCAAGAAGTCTCAAAGACTGAAGCTGGTGCTGGATACTCTCTGGAAGAAACCACTTCCCAGAAAACTCTCTCACCTGGAAAGAGTTGCTCACAGGCCTAACAACCTGCCTCTTCCAACAACAATCACTTCCCTCACCTAGAGAGAGGTTACACACAGGCTTAGCATGGACTTACACTGGCTAGCAAGCCATGCGCAGTCTAGCACTACGTGGCCACAACAACCTACTGGGAAAACATACACGAGCTTCCCAAATAGGCTCCGCAATCACGGGATAGACTCACGATTTTGGTTTCAAGATTGCACCAAGGGTATAGAGATTCCACACACAGGCTCAAACTGTCTAGACAAAGGATGTACCAGCTATCTCCGAAATCAACACAGGATTTTTCGGCTTCTAGGGATGCACCGGGGTATTCTTGCAGAGGTTAGAGGGGACTCACGTTCAGATGGTCAGGTAGAATGGAGGCGGAACCCCCATCATGGCTCAACTCAACATTTTTATATGCATGTGCTTGGGTTGACACTTGTCACCCGTGAAGCCGCATGCTTCCATCAGCATGCGTTCCTTCCACCATTTGGAAGTCACATGTCAATCCAAAAGAACTTAGGGTAAAAACATAATATTCACATGTCTTTCGGAATAATATTAAAATATTATTCCCCAAGGACTTAAGTCCCTAGGCTCAACACTTAGCCCCCTTTTCCCACCTTCCAGCCCCTAATCCCTTGCCCACTTTGTGGAAGCTTAGTCCCCCATCACTCATTCATCGTGGTCGGTCTGCACATGGTGGTGTTTGTATTTTTTTATTAATGTTCTGCATTGATACATGTACAAAATCAGGGTCTTGGCCTTCAACCCTTAGGCTCTTTGGCCTAACAATCACATAAACCCACTAGCTTATATATACTTGGCTCACCAACCTATAAAACATATTTACAATTCATTTCACAAGTATGATTTACAACAGGGCTCGGCCTTGGGGACATTACACCCTCTTTGCCGGAACAATACTAAAAGCTTGTTGATATTCCTACTTCTTCATTGGGGAAGAAGACCAAGAACAAAGACCAAAGGAAGCCTATTGTTGACCCCCCAATGCCTTCATTTTCTCTTGATCCTACACCTAAGAAGCCCCAAGAAGTAATGCAGCAAGACTTTCCCATCATTCCCAAAAACAAGAGAGGAGCCAACCAATTTGGTAAGGGACCTTTTCGGAAAAGTATCCAGAACATAAGAAGCAAGCCTTATGCCAAGCCTCCACCTACTTCAGATCCTATCCAAGTATCCTCCGACCTTGAGAGCCCTCATAAGCAACCTAGAGAAGTCTCTGCGGATGGATTAGAGCCACTAAGGAAAACAAAATCAGAACCTACCTCACCTTTCCAATCTCCCATCACACCTACTTCACCCATGCCCACTCTTGATCCTAAATTTGATAAATTGACCACATCTCTCAAAGGACCTAAGCCTTCCTCAGAGATCACTGATTCTTCCCCAACTATAGAGGAGCTACAAAGGGAAAACCATCAGCTTCTCCAACAATTAGAAGAGAGGAAGACAATAGATGCACACCTTCATCATGACAATGCAGTCCTTCAGGCAAAAGTTAATTCCCTTCAACAGTTGGCCAATGGGATGACCCAATCTAACCCCAGCTTAAGAGCACAATTAAAGCAACTTAAGAGGCACAAGGCTAAGCCTACACAGCAAGAAGGAAAGGCTTCTAAAGCCGACCCTCCTCAGCAAGCCTAGTTCCAAGGGATGATTTCTTTTTGTTTGCAGTGGGACCTGCAAAATCGTCAGTGTGGGGGTATGTTGGGCCCGAGATATGATCATCTTCATGACGTTATTATACACTTTTTTCCATATGTACATATGCGTTTTTTATCTTTCAAAGGAGCTTTTTGAAGAATTTTATGGTAAAATGATACAATCGGCATGAGGTACGTATAATTCGTGTTTTGTGATTCAATCAAGTTTAATTAATCATATTTTATGGTTTCCAAGAGTTAATTCATGTTTTTCTGTTGTTACAGGGCAAAACACACCATGTTTCTTGGTCCAACACTTGTTTCGACACTTGTTCTGCTACTTGATCCGGCACTCATTTCGACACCCAGTATTACACAAAAACGCAAGGCAAGTTGGCGGTTATGGTATTGGCGGCCAGTGGTGGACAAATCGAGCACATGGGTTTTGTTTTTCATCGCCCCCTCTAGCTACTAAGCTTAAGACAACTCAATTTCAGTTGTCCAAAGAGGGCGCTCATTGGGTTCCTCCGTTTTGTTAGTTATGGATGCATTTAATGTAATTCGCCGAATTTAGAGGTGGTTCGACCCTCCTGTGGTCGACCACCTAGATTGTAAGCTTATAAATACCAATAGGATGCTCATTAGATTGTTAACCAAGTAGCATAAGCATCAAAATTGCCAAAGAAACGATTTTGCTCTGTTTCTAGTTTTACATTGCCAGAATAGTGCCAAAATTGCGTTTTTGGATTTTTATGGTGAATTTGGCCTACTGAGGTCATGGTGTGCTTTTAGAGAGTGACCACGACTCGCTGGGGGGGGCACCAGCAGTCTGATAACTCTCTTCATGTTGATTTATGCATTTCTTAATTTAATTGCTCTTTCTTTATTCGTTGTACATGCATATTTTTATTTAGTTAATTAACTTGTTGTAGTTTAACTGATTTGCTTCTCTTTTACAAGTTAGAATGATGAGATGTATTAACATGCATTAATCCCATAGATTATAAAAGGCTTGCAAGTCTCTCTCTCACTATACTAACCCCGCATGTAGTTAGATGATAAATTGTGCTTTCTTTTATATTTTTACAGTCAAGCTTAGAACAGATTTTTAATTAGAACAGAGCATAGTTTTAATCTGAGTTTCTTCT
>ML840975.1:0-11880 GCA_009831015.1 Picea engelmannii
AAGAAGGCACTTATGACACCTCATATGACTGATTTGAAGATCAAGAACTGATCTACTGGAATCAAATAACTCTTGACACCTGAAAGAGGCCCTGAAACACTGATTTGGAGGGGGAACGCTCCCCTACTATAGCTGCAGAAGCGTTGGCGCTCCTCTACTATAGTTCAAAGAGAGTTATAATGCCCTTTAGGCCCTTCTGGAGGAGCGTTGCTCACCTTAAGAGCGCTGGCACTTTTCCAAGGCACACCAGGAGCGCTACAACGCTCTGATACCCCTTTTGGGGGAGCGCTCCCTATTCTGGGTAAATTGTTAGCCCGTTGAGTCAAATGAGGAGGAGATCATTCGAGATTAGAAGGCAGTTGTGCTCGAATTCTTGGTTTCATCGAAAGATCCCTGATCCAAGGAGATGGTTCCTAACTGGTTCTAAACATAACTCAAGAGGTTAGACCCCTCCCAACCTATATAAACAGGCTCCATGATGGTGGAAAGGGGGAAGAACTTAACATATGAAACTTATGATCTTGGAGGAAACTGACAGTTAGCCAAAGGAGAAGTGATCAGTGAAGCTGCTGTTATCCAGGTTGTGGATTTTTCAGGCAAGGGTTAGACGAAGAGGACTTGACGAAGATGTCGCATTCGTATCTATGATTGTAAGTACTATTGTCGTTATTCTCATTAATATGAAACGCTTGGCATGTTTCTTCTAGTTTGTGTCTGATGTTACATGAACTTATCATTCAGTGATAGATCTATTTTCAAGCTAATGTCAATAGAGTAGGAAGTGGTCGTATCTTGTTTTGTCCACAGACCTCAGCGAGGAGCAAAGGATTGGAGAACAACTCGGAGCATGCAGAGACAAACGTCGATTGAAAGGTACTTCTATTATCCTCCCTTCTCATGCATTAGTTTAGATAGATTTGAAAGGAATTCAGTGTCCACGTTAAGCATTTTTCTGTCTAGGGTCAAGGTCAAGCCTTAGAGGTGATCTACCTGTCCGCAGGGAGATTTTCCTACAACAGTATGTACCCAAACATATTAACAATATTATTTGTATTGTCTTCCAACTTTTAGGTAATTACAACCAATAACATTAAAAATACATACTCTTATGCAATGCAGGGCGACGACTTCGAAATTTAAACCATGGAGGAAGACCTCCAGATTGGTTACAGGTGCAGCTATCAAGTTGTCATTAAACATAGGAAAAGCATGGGGAAGACCCCAAGATCCACATTAACCTTTCATTATTTATAAAATACATTCATGTTTGATATCATCCATAAATTGAATGTGTTACTTTGTTTTAATCAGGGTAGCAACACTATGTTTGATCCCATTAGTACTAGAGAGAAGTGCATTGATAGTTCAATTCCGCCAGAACATGGTGCTCTCAAGAAGCCCCATTCTAGTGGGGTGCAGCCCCACAATGTTCCTACGAATGAGACCGGACACGATGGTAATATGGTTGTATATTAATCATATACTTAATAATTTCGTAGTTCTAAATTTTGTACTTCTAATTTATTTCGCTTATACATTTACAATTGTGTCCTTATACATTTTGTGGTTTCAATGGAAGACAATGTCGTACTCGAGGAGTATAGGGAATCCATTCCAACAGTGTCGACTAGTGCACCAGGTAAATAATTACATTTAATATTTTTTGTTTTTGTAGGTGATGTCCCCTCACACTGGCATGCATGCCATGAGTACAAGACCAAGCATCCTCTCCTTGAGAAAAATCAAACACAATCAACTGTTGAAGAGCCCCCAGAAAATGAAGACGTGGATGTTGATGATTTAATTAAGAACTAGAAAGCACATACGAGGCCTAAATAAATGATGATTATAATATTATTATAAGACAAATCGATGTACATATAGCTAGTATACTTGGAAAAAAAATTGGATGATAAAACTCATTTATAAAAACTATTTTTTATGGCATATTCCTTTGAATGAGTTCTTGCATACTTTTTGTTGCATTGCCTTTGAATGAGTTATTGCATACGTTATTGTACTTATGTTAGTTAAATATGAAATACATATGATTAGTAAAATATGCATAGATAGATAAAACAAATCCAATTATATTATTTTGTAGTACGTATGTTCAATGCAAAAGGAAACCAAAAAACTTTGTACTTATTTTATCTTAGCTTTCTTGCTTAGCTTTACAATCACTTTTTATCAATTTTGAATATTTTTAATGCATATTTTCTAGTAGAATGTAGATTGGGTACTGGGGAATTGAAAATGATGTGAGGGGCAGGGAGGGGCCATAGGAGCTTCCATCTTCACGTGGTTCCTTGTTTAGTAGATAATAATGTATTGGATTCATTTAATATTGGAGCAAACCTCCCTCGATCCAACAGAGCAACAAAATAGTCTATGTTGACTTTGTTGTTGCTCCTTAAGATCGATGGAGGTTTTCTCCAAGATTAGACGGCTCCAATAATTTATTCTCAAAACCAAGAGGAGCTTATTCGAGAGTTCTTTTTAGTTGTATATCTATCGTTATTGTAGTTTGTTCTCATCGAGTAAATCCATGTTTGAATCTAGGATGATGAGGGGCTAGTCCAAAAACAAGGCTTATAAGGTGCTTGGAAGCACTGCCAAGGTATGTTTTGGCATTCCCATAAAAATGAATCTTAGATTAAATAATTATATCAATATGAGTTGTATTCATTTTATAGATATTTATGGAGCTTGAATGATTTGGCATTGCAGGCATTAGACAAACGTAATGATGGATGATTTGCGATCAGAGGATGTATGTTATCCAAATCATTTTAATGACTATTTAATTTGAAGATGTTTCAAATACCTTGAATGGGACCTCATATGTCATAATTTTATTGTTTCTTGAGCATTTTAATATTTTGTACAATTGAATGCTTTCTTACGTTGATAGGTTGACACCCAATATAAATTAAAATACATGAAGAAAATAACGAAGGATTGTGAAACAAAAGCAAAGGGTTACACAAAGAAGTTAGAATAAATCTTTTGGTGTAGATATTGGAGGTAACACATTGGCCTTCGTGTTTTTTTTTATCTACAAGACTGCCTTTGTAAGTTTTTTTTATCATGAGGTTAGCTCACTGTCTATTTTTTTGTACCATGTGTGAGATGAGGTACACCATCAAGGATGTCCAATCTTTAGATCCCATAGATTATTATGATTTTATCTTAGTATTAATGTCATTATGAAATAGGTTATGATGTCCATTATATATACACCCTTCCACTTTTTTCTTTATTGTTTGTAAACACTTTTCTTGTAAATATAAGACACA
Source organism: Picea engelmannii (assembly GCA_009831015.1). Classification (NCBI taxonomy): domain Eukaryota; kingdom Viridiplantae; phylum Streptophyta; class Pinopsida; order Pinales; family Pinaceae; genus Picea; species Picea engelmannii. Next base: position 3,300 of record ML840975.1, read on the forward strand.
TTTTTCAAAAAAACAAAATCACAATGGAATGTAGAGTTAACTGACTCATGCAAGTATTTTTCAATTTTCAGTTAACTGACTCATGCAAGTATTTTTTATTTTCAGTTCAGTTCTATTAGGGAAAAAAATGTCAATCCTTTCTCTTATGTCAGTCCTTTCTCTTAAGTCCAAACATTTATGCATGAACTTAAGTACTATGTGCATTATTTGAAGGTTGAAAGAGAATCTTTTCTTAATATTTTATGTTGTAGCAACATCTACATGGCATTTTATGTGGTTGTAAAATAGAAAATACTTTTAGTTTCCAAAGATCAATGGATGATAGATATGTTTATAACCTTTATAATACTACCAATATATGTTTATAACCTTTATAATACTGCCAAGATATGTTTATAACCTTCGAGACCTTTTAGAAATTACTCATATTTAGGGTGTCAACTGAGTCAAAAGTTGAAACACATAATGCAAAAATATCACATCATGTCCCTCACACAATTTCTTTATCCTCATCACTAATTTTTTGAAGTCCAATTCATGGTGTGGGTGGGAGTCTTTATTGGGTTGGTGGAGGCCTCGAAGCCACCTAGTTCACCCTTGTTTCTCTTATCAATGGGTCACTAAGAGGGTGTCATCATCATGTTTTGCATGTCATTAAAATCATTGTAGTAACATAATTACTCACACTATGTTGTAATTCCTATATTATACAAAATGGTTCCACTAAGTCCTCACAACATCAAATTTGTATGTAAATTAAATGGTGAAATCATTCTTCTGGTTGTTTATGTGGATGATTTGTTCAACAACACAAGTATCCTGACAAAGGATGAACACCTTCAGTAACCACTCACACAACCAAATCAAATATCAACACACAGATGTTTTGACATGGTAAAACCCCTACGGGGAAACATCCACGACCCCAGCCAACGCGACCACTTGGAGCAATTTATTAATGCAAAAGAAAAATATTACAGAGACATTTTACAAGAGAGTTTCTCACAATCAATCATTGGCAAATGACCCTCCATGCTCTTTAAATATACATCATGGACCAATCGGGTGTTAAGCCATGAACCAATGGTCATTAAGATCGAGGAGAATATGAATCGTCAGATCACTCTATGTCGGGAACATATCGTGATTGTCAAATTTCCTAACTACAAATGCATACTAAAGAAACACACTAAGAAACAAAATTTTACCTAATGACACATTAGACCAAGTAGATCTTAACTAACTCCTAAGTGTATAAATATCCTAACATCCCCCCTTAAGAACAACTTGGGATAGGATTGAAGGATTTACAATAGTGACACAATGAGAGAAGGAAGGAGGCATTAGAGCCTATCCGCCCTTAATGACAACTTATTGAACTCATAACATAGATCAAAGTTTGGAAAACCTCTCTTCTATAAGAGACTTTGTGAAAATTTCTGCAACTTGATCTTCCATAAGGAAAAAGAGCACTTCAATAACTTGAACATGAATGCACTTTCTGATGAAGTTCATGTGTATCTTGATGTGCTTTATGTGTTAATGTTGAACTGGGTCTTTGGCAAGCTTGATGGCACTCTGATTGTCCCACCAAAGGCTTGTCGGATGTTGTTGCTCGAATCCAAACTTTGAAAGGATCTATCGAAGCCACAAGGCTTCCTGACTTGCACTTACCATTGCTCGGTACTTTGCTTCTGCTGAAGAAAGTGCAATAGCCTATTGTTTCTTACAGGCCCAAGTGACAGGTCCTGAACCAAGGCTGAAAATATATTCTGCAGTAGACTTCCGATCATCAGGGTCGTTGGTCTAATCTGAATCAGTGAAACCAACCAATAAAGGAGTCCCCCCTGAACTTTAATGTATCCTAAACTAAATTGTACCATGGACATAACAGAGTATCCTTTTAGCTTCTTTCTAATGTCTTTCATGGGGTGTTCACATATACCGGGCAATAAGACAAATAGCAAAGGAAAGATCAGGACGGGTATGAGTCAAGTATAAGAGGCTACCAACTAATTGACGGTACATGGTGGCATCAACCTCAGGAGAAGTACAGGTGGCAGTAATCTTGACTCTAGACTAGAAGGGAGAAGGGGCTAGTTTACAATAATCCATGTGAAAGAGACGAAGAAGGTCACAAGCATACTTATATTGGGAAAGAAAAATTCCTTCATTGGTTTGCAAAACTTGGAGGCCAAGGAAATAGTGAAAAAAACCTAAGTCTGTCATTTCAAATTTCTTCTTAAGGCTTGTTTTCACATGGTTTAAAAGTTTTGAGTCACTACCAGGAAGGATAAGGTCATCAACATAAAGGAAAAGGATTATGAGATGGATTCATACTTTCTTGGTATAGACATTAGGATCATAATGGCATCTAGAGAATCGGGTGTCAATAAGAAAGTTGTCCATTTTGGCATACCAAGCTCCAGGAGGTTTCTTAAGACCATAAAGAGATTTCTTAAGGTGAAAAACAAGGCTAGAGTCATTATGGACATAGACAAGAGGTTGTTCCATGTATATTTCTTCTTGCAAATCTTCGTGCAAGAAGGCATATTTAACATCCATCTGATGGACCTCCCATTTATGTGAGGAAGCAAGGGAAAGAACAAGGAGGATGGAATTCCTTTTGGCTACAGAGGAAAAGGTTTCACTATAGTCAATTCCTTCAACTTGGGAAAATCCTTTGGAAACTAACCGATCTTTGTGTCTTTCAACACTTCCATCTGATGCATACTTATTTCTGTAGACCCATTTACATCTGACAAATTTTCTTCCTTTTGGAAGAGGTACAAGATCCCAAGTATCGTTTTCCATTAAAGAACGATACTCTTCATTCATTGTAGTATCCCAATCTGGATGACCTGAAGCTTCTGCAAATGTCTCTAGATCATGAGTATCGGAAACTTGAGCCAAAAGAGAAGAGGCTCATTGGAACTATGAACGTGTTCGACGCTGATCTGAAGGATCACCGACAATACCACCAGTTGATTCTCGTGTTGAACAGACCCATCTTGGAAGCGATGGAACTGTTGTTGGTTCAGGTTCAAAGGACTCATATGGAGGAAGGTGAGAAAGAGGAGGTGGATTTTCATTCTCATTGTCACCATCTGAAGAAGAAACCAAAATAGGAACAAAAGAAGGCACAAACGTCGAAGATGGCTCGCAAGCTGAAGAAGGCACAAACGTCGAATTAAGCTCGTAGTCCAAAATATTTTCATCAAATTTAACATCTCTTCTAATAATAATTTCATTACAATGTGGTTGAAGAAGTCTATAACCTTTGACATCTTCAGAATAACCAACAAATATACACTTCTCACTTTTAGGCTATAATGTTTTCCTTTTCTCATCAGGAATGTGATCCCATGCTATACTGCCAAATACAAGGAAGTGACTTACATATGGTTTAATTTTAGTCCAAGATTCTTCCTGTGTTATATTTTTAAGATCCTTTGTGGGAGTGTGATTTACTATGTAATTTGCAGAGTTGATTGCTTACACCCAATAATTTAGACTTGATCCCTTAGATTGGATCATACAATTAGCCATTTCTTTTAGTGTGTGGTTATTTTTCCTAGCAACACCATTTTGTTGTGGTGTATATGGAACAATGTGTTTCATTTGGATGCCCTATGTAGTGCAATAACTTGTAAAATTATTTTTCACATATTCGCCTCCATTATTTGTTCTTAACTTTTGAATTTGATGTCCAGATTGCTTTTCTACAAGGGCCTTGTAGGCAAAAAACTTGTCAAAAACATTGCTCTTAAGTTTTAATAAGTACACCCAAGTACGTATGGAAAAATCATCAATGAAAGTTAAGAAATACTTACACCCAGAAAAAGAAGGAGTAGAAAGTGGACCACACAAATCACTATGAACAAGTTGCAAAGGCCTCGAGGCATGCCAAGAGGCACGTTTGCCAATACTGTCCCAATGATGTTTGTCAAGAACAAGACCGACATAAACACAATCTCTGCATGAAACAGGAGGAAGACCAATCACCATCTGTTGATTACATAGTTGTTTCAATGAGCGATAGTTTAGATGACCAAACCGCTCATGCCAAAGTTTTCTCAAGTCATCGATATGAGAAACAAAAACTGATGAAAAATATGATGACCCAAAGTTTTCAAACTTGTATAACCTAGTAATATCATCTACAATTCTATTTGCAAGAACATGATTAGGATATTTTAGATCCTTGATTACAACTTGATGAGGTGAAAACTCTACGGTTTTACCTTCACCTGAATGAGTGATTTGATATATTGATAGAAGGTTACAAGAAAGAATTGGAACACATAATACATCATTGAAATGACCATTATCTACTTGAACTGTTCCATATCCTACAACACTAAGAGATCTATCATCACCAACAAATATTTTCTTGGGGTTACATTCATTTAGAGCAGAAAATATGTCTTTATCCTTAGCCATATGATAAGATGATCCAGAATCAATAAGCCACTCATCAAAAGAAGAAGTAGAAGTTGTATTGAAGGAGAAACCAGAAGCAGAAAGTTCATGTCTAGGAGAATAAGAAGAAGAAGTAGAATCAATACTGATGTTGTACTTCTCAATCAATGCTTCTAAAGCTGTCATCTTCTTGAAACATTTGGACTCATCATGACCATCTTTATCACAAAAGTTGCAATGTTTGTAGTCTTCTTATTTTTATATTTTTCTCCTTTGTCACCATTAGGAGTTGAAGCTGTCTGAGCGGGTTTGGGACCCTTATGTTGCATGTCATTGTAGTGATGATGTTTCTTCTTGGGCTACTTGAATTTATCTTTCTGTTGGGCAACTAAGGCTTTGTTGGAGGTACCTGCAGTGATGATCACTCCAAGTTGTACAAGCTTATATTCCTCTCTAATCAAAGCAACAAAAAAGGACTCAAGAGTGGGTTTTTTATAAGCTTTCCCTAGAGCCTCTCTCATGGAATAAAAGGTAGATACAAACACATAATGTGCACTACCTAGATTAGAAAGAATAAGATAGATGCAACGCTCTTCCTCCATTTTTATCTCACATTAAATTTCTAAGTGTTTTAAACTAAGATGGATAGTCTCCAAGGCAATAAAAATCATTTGGACTTAAGGTCAGTAATTGATTTTCTAACTGTTGTGGTCGAATAATATTGAGTTTACCAAACACAGATTCAATATTTTCCCAAGCTTCATCGGGGTCATCAATTTCTTTAAGGTAGAACCTTAAATCAAGAGAGATGGGCGTTTTGATTAGTCCACATGATTCATCACTCCTATTAGCCCATTTGAATTTCTTATTAGCATCAATGGGTTATTTTTCCTTTCCCAAGGTAATCCAGTACAAGCCTTTACTTCTCAATAAATCCTCCATATGAGATTTCCATTGGAAGTAGTTGGTTCTAGTAAGCAAAAGATTACTGGAATAAGCCATATAAAATATGTAGATAATATGGATTTAAAAACTGAAACTGATGATTTGGATGGAAATATCTTGAAAAATTGTGCGGTTTAAAAAAAACGGCAGTAATAACAGACTTCGGATGTGAAAGTTATGCCATTTTAAAAAAAGACATAAATGGTAACCAAAGGACCACGTTGTGGTGTAAGTTGCTTTATGAAGTGACCCACTTTGATAAAGAGAAGTGGGGATCACTTTTGCAAGGAAGTTACTTTATAAAAGAAAAGTTGCATGCAAAATAAATAACTCTAAAATAAAATATTAAAACGACTTATAGTGATTCACTTTTATACTTGAAGTGAAATACACTTTAAAATTTGAGCATGAACTTTTTCAAAAAAAGTAACAAAAAGAGAGACTTGAACTCAAGACCTCTTACTTAATAAGGAAAATTTTAACCAAATGGTTTAGCAAAACATATTGTATTGTTTAGCATGAGGATTGTGGTTGTGGTTGTTGTTGTTGAAGATGACCTTGGAAAACGTGCTAAAAAAACTATTTTCACACAAGAAAAACATTTCGCTTCTCGATGACAACAAGGGTTAGGTCTCGGTTAGTTTACCCGGAAGATGCACCTTTTCCTATCTGTTTCTGATTTTCTGAGATCGCACAAGACGTAGAGAAAAGAGCATGCCCAGATCTAAAAGAGTAGCAACCCGGAAACAAATAATATCAAACCGAAATAAAACGAAAATAATACTCTGCGAAAATTTAAAAAATGTGCATTCAGGCTTTATAACTCTGGATCTGACTTAAATGGTTGTATCTTGGGCAAACAGAAACCTTTTTTAGTGAAACGAAAAGTGTTTCTAACTAAAATTAATGATCTGGATGCAATGGAACATTTCTCTCAGCCCATAAATGTACGAAAATGACATAAAATGGATATGAGACAACTCGGCTTCACAATCTTGATCTACAACAGGAGCTCGTCTTCAAATAGGCTCTGATACCATGTTCTACAAAACAGGTATTCTGATAGAGGATGGACACCTTAATTAACCACTCACACAACCATATCGAAGATCAACACACCAATGTTTTGACATGTTAAAACCCCTATGGGGGAAACATCCACGGCCCCAACCAATGCGACCACTTGGAGTAGTTTATTAATGCAAAAGAAAAAGATTACAGATAAATTTTACAAGAGAGTTTATCATGATTGATAATCGGCAAATGACCCTCCAAGCTCTTTAAATATAGATCATGGACTGATCGGGTGTTAAGCCACGGATCAATGGTCGTTAATATTGAGGAGAATATGAACCGTCAGATCACTCTATGTCGGGAACATATCGTGACCGTCAGATTTCCTAACTGCAAATCCATACTAATGCATACTAAAGAAACACACTAAGAAACACACTTTTACCTAACGACACATTAGACCAAGTAGATCTTAACTAACTCCTAAGTGTCTAAAGGTACTGCATAAGAGTTTAAGATGATAGAATTAGGACTACTGCATTATTATCTTAGCACGGAGATATGGTAGGAAGATAAAGGCACACATATTTCTATGAGAGAAAGTGTGTGAAGAATCGACTAGAAAGGTTTATAATAGAATATTATAAGGCTACTACTACACCCTAAAAAGTAAAGCCCAAAATGAGTCAATTTGATTGCTCAAAAGAAGTTTAGAAAAATTTATACACAATCTTAGTTGAATGAAGCAACCTATTATAGGGCCCTTCCTGAAGAGACCCTACAAGAGTATTGACTATACCTATGGTAGAGTGTAACCAAGCCCCCATGGGATTTTCACCCAGGTCTAAGGTCTAAGATCCCAATAATGTAACTGTTAGACCACCCCATGAGGACTAATAGAGATGTAGGATTATTTTATAAAGTGTTTAGTAACTCTATTTGGGTAAGGTCCATTAATAATTAGAACTCAACCATAGGGAATTTGTTTCATCTTGGTTTAAGAGCCATTTAATTGTAAAGTATAGCACTATTCAACTATCTTCCATTAAGGTGGCATATAAGAAACTTGTCATTATTAGATAAGAATCCATATGGATAAGAAGAATATTCTATAACTTGAGGATAGAGATAAGTGGATCTATGATTATCCATTGTGATAATAAAATATGGTATTTCATGCTTATATAAATCATATTAATGGTCACCATCATTATATCATACAATTGCTTATAAAAGGACAAGTCGATGTCTACTATTGAAGAAGAAAAGATTAAGTTGTAGACATTATCACTAAGTCACTCAACCAGAATAAGATAATAAAGTTCTTATAACTTATCATATTATACATTTGGCATTAAAAGGGGGTGTTATAGAATGTTCGTTAAAATAATGCACAAATATCAATTAAAATAATGCACAAATATGTTAGTTAAAATATAGATAATGTTAGTTAAAATAATGCACAAATATGTTTATAACCTTTGAGACCTTTTAGAACTTACTCATATTTATGGTGTCAACTGAGTCAAGAGTCGAAACACATAATTCAAAAATATCACATTATGTCCCTCACATAGGGTCTTTATCCTCATCACCATTTTTTTGAAGTCTAAGTCATGGTTTGGGTGGGAGTCTTTGTTGGGTTGGTGGAGGCCTTGAAGCCTTGTTTCTCTTATCAATGGGTCACTAAGAGGGTGTCATAATCAATTTTTTCATGTCATTAGCATTAGTGAGGTAACATAATTACTCACTGTGTATTGTAATTCCTATCTTATCCAACATGGTTTCACTAAGTTATCACAACATAAATTTGTATGTAAAGTAAATGATGAAATCATTCTTGTAGATTTTTATGTGGATGATGTGATCATCATTGGGAGTTAGAAAGATATTATTAAAGGTACTACATAATATTTTAAGAATTAGTTCAAGATGATAGACTTAGGACTACTACATTATTATCTTAGCATGGAGATATGGTAGGAAGACAAAGGCATATATTTATTTGAGAGAAAGTGTGTGAAGAATCAACTAGAAAGGTTTATAATACAAGATTATAAGGCTACTACTACACCTTAAAAAGTAAAGCCCAAACTGATTCAATTTGACATTAAAAGGGGGTGTTAGATAATGTTAGTTAAAATAATTCCAATACATTTTGTAACATGCCACTTAGTATATAATATTCAATTCATTTTTT
>ML840975.1:11980-24547 GCA_009831015.1 Picea engelmannii
TAAGGCTACTACTACACCTTAAAAAGTAAAGCCCAAACTGATTCAATTTGACATTAAAAGGGGGTGTTAGATAATGTTAGTTAAAATAATTCCAATACATTTTGTAACATGCCACTTAGTATATAATATTCAATTCATTTTTTTCTCTTAGGTAGTTTTCATAGTTGTTATGATACATCATAAAGCATCTTCTATTTTAATTATATGGATGTTTTCACATATGTGGAGGAATATTCTATCTTTATCCTATGTTGGTCCTTCATTCACTGACCCTTGGATTTACTTGTCTTCACTTGATAAAAGAAGACTTGGACTTCATGGGTTGGACTTGGATTGATTGTTGACTTGTCCATGGACTTGTATTGATGGAAAACCTTTCCTAGACTTCTATTTTCTTGGCTCTACAGAAACCTTCCATGCTCGGATTGGCATCTTAAACCCTTGTCATTGACTTAGTAACTTGCCTTTACTAAAATTTTATTATCCTGTCCTTACTTGGATTAGCTACTTATCCCACCTTGATTGACTCTTAGGTTACCTTACCTTTGTTTCCTTTGTTACTAGTTCTTACACTATTTCTTACTTAACATAATCTATTGTAACTAATGACTTTCTAACATGCTATGTCGCTTATGCCTATGGTGCCTTTATCCCTTGCTACTGATGCTTGGTTATTAAATCTTGGTGGAAGGGATGGATCAAATTCAAATAGGTGCTCTACCATTATTTATGCCTCTATTGTTTCTGTCTTAGATGTTGTTGTTGGTTCAAATACTATATAAGATGCTACCTATACTAGTGGTGCTACTGATGTTGGGTCTTTCTCTCAAACTGTAGATAGGAAGGTTATGGAGCCCTAGAAAGCCATAGAAATCCCTATACAATATTGTTGAGACCTTTTATCCAAATGGTTATGTGGCATGCCTAATCATTAATGCCTCGTGATTCTTCAATAAAAATTGAAAGACTCAAGCACACTTTTTCTCACGTTTTTTCAATGCTTATATTTTTTTTTAAAATACTTATAGTGCGTATGTATTTCGATGACGTATTCGTTTGACTTCTGACGCTTTTCCAATGGTATAAATTGTCGTATATATGTAAATTCATCTATGCATAGTTTAAGGCGTCTATATTACGACACCTTCTTCTGTTGCATTCGTTTGACTTTCGACGCTTCTCCAACAGTAGAAATTGTCGTTGCTATGGAAAATTCGTCGATGTATAGTTGCATGCGTCTGTATTATGACAACGTCTTCCGTCGTCATTTAAGATCTAAAATTATTTCGAGTTGTCTCTATTGGAACAAAGTAAGGCGACATGTAAATGTACGTCAGAGGTGAGACGACCATTTACGTCACTGTAAAAATGAGGCTTCAATGACACATGTCCATTAGATACGTCGGAAGTGAACCACAAGAAAATTTGTCGGAATTGAGATGGTACCAGAAACGACATTTGGAGGGGCCAATATTTTTCGTGATCCTGAGGACATCACATTGGAAGTATGTCAAAATGGTCGTCAGAATATGATCCAAATTTACTAGTGTGTGAATCAATATGAATATCATTATTGTCATCCAACTATGGTGTTATATGTTAAACAAAAACAAAAAATAGATAAGTCGCTTATTTGATAATCAAATTTGATGGTTCTCATCGAAGCATGTAAGAAAAACTATACATAACCTACTACCCATGCAAAAAAACATGTGGAAAACATTAGTTTCAATGCATGCATTAAGTCAATGATAATAACAAACATTAAAAAGTTTTGAACATAAACAATATAAACAAGTGTGATATCTATATTATTGTATGCATGTACTTCAAAATTTACAATCAAACATATTTTCTTCAGTTTGTTGTCACTACACAGGTCCCTCGTCCATGTACCATGAATAGTGTAGACATTCCATCATTGATTTCTTGTACATGCATCCTTCATACTTTACAATAAAACATATTTACTTCGATTTGTTGCCACTACAGAGGTCACTCATCCAGTTATCATGAATAGTGTAGCCATTCTATTGTTGCTATTTCCTTAGTCATTGTAGTAGAATACTAACCATTGCACAACTTGTGGGTAGGTTGTGCTGGAAATTCATAACTCTTTAATGTATTTAAACTACACTTGTTGTGTGATCAAGATAAAATTTGGAGATGCTCAAGATTCATTAAATGGTGGGTAAAATGGTGAGTCGAATCAAATATGTGGGTGCTAATAATTCATTGATTGGTTGCATTATGCCATAAATAATTGTGTTCAAACATTTTTTCTTGTCCCTCAAGAGAAATTTCATTATGTCCTACACATACAAAATGGGTTGATTTTTAGTGTGCCTTTTTTAATATCTAAGTAAATATCAGTGGGAGACTGCACTGATTATTGCTTAACCATTGTTAGGTGGTGTCATTAAACCTTGAGGAAACATTGCTATGCTCAATTTGGATCCTTGAAGACTTGTAGGATCGCTTATGGATTGGGTATCAAGAAGATTTCACACATTCCCATGAATTGTTCAAACAAGAAAACATATGAAATTATTCATACATGTTCCCAACATTAAAATAAAATCCATGCAGATACCCAAATGGTGAAGGCCAATAGAGAAGAAAACATTTTTACAATTAAAAGATAATTAATTATCTTACACTGTCCATTTGTCTTTTTCGATGAGTTGTTAGTTATCCTTCCACCTACCTTCATTGGATTTTTGTTATAAAGCCAGGATGAAGAGGCCTTGGACTCCAAAAGAAGACCATAACATTGAAGCAATTACAATCTACAATTATGACTTTCCTAAAGGTTGTCTCTATGTTGGTGTTACTCAAAGGTGACAACAAATATTTTTCTCTTTCCAATCTAGCTCAGTGATGTTGTTATTTCTATAAATCCAATACAACCCATACAAACATAACATTGACAAAGGAATTGTGAATATTAAGATTGCAAGGAAAACAATATCCCCCATGCCAAGCTTCTCCATATGAAGAAAAAAAGACATTAATGATAATGGTATTTTAAACTGGAATTTATTAACAAAAGTAAATAGCTTCTAACTTGATTTTAACCTCGGTAGAATATCAATGATAATCAAGGTTACATTTTTGCATCAAAAAGAAATATATTTGGAGCAAAGGACATTTAAATAAACCACCAATTTATGTTTTTATGTTTACAGTTTAGAATGTATTGTTGCATCATCCTTGGGAATCTGTATAGGTTTATAAATATTCACTACATTGATATAGAGAGCTTGATGATATTTTCTTTATGTTGGGTTGCTACAAAAATTGAGAATTTTAAATATTCAGTAAGTTGCTTAAATTACATGATTAATTATTTTTGGAAATAACTAATCTTTGAAATGCATTTTGTTGCAAGTTATTTTAAATGAAGTATGAGCAAGTTTCATTTATGTGTTTCAACAACAACCATTGAAACAACTCATCAATGTTTATGTTCATTTTTTATTATTCTTTCTTGCGATTATACTTTTCATATATCATCTAATAACTTTTTAACAGAGAAATAAGGGAAGATTGATGATGCAAAAGCTCATAGTTTACTAATATCTATTTCTCCTTCTCTTGTCTAGTGTACTAACTTCTCTTGTGGAGTAGTTAATGAAGGTCACTGAAAGATGCTAAGGATCATTTTAATGCTACTCCCTTCAAATTTATTGCAGGATTTTGGTAGCAATATTACCCATTCTCTAGCTAACAATGAAAGGGTATTTAATTATCCAACAATTGAGGAATGTTATACAATGATGGAAGTGATGGTAATGTTGTTTGAAGAAGGTGGAACATCAATGGCGATAATGGAAAGGTGACCATTGATGGAAATGGGAATATATCAAGCGATAGTATTGTGCACAAAACATTTGTATTTTTGGATTACTCGTAGTAATTTCTAATCTTGAACCTAGGCTATGGGATAAATAAATACCCAGTAAAATGAGAGGTTGATTAATGTTAAAGTAAGTTGTAGCATTACTAGGATTTAGAATTCATAGCATAAATTAAATATTTTAATTTCTATCCCGAAATGAAATCTTTCATGGAAAATGCAACTTGACATTAATTTCACCTCAATATATAAAAATATTTTTCTTTGATTTGGTTAACATTGCCCTAACTTTGGTTTTTTTACTTATTTCTATGAAGACCATTTGTTTTAGATGTGGAAATTTTACGATAAGGGTTGATTTCAAACCATGCCTTTTAGATGGAATGTTACCATTCAGTTTTATAACCAACTACTAGATCATGCCATGAAACAAAAATATATGTATACCATGTATCTTGAAAGTCATGACATAATTTAAAAATCAATCAAAGGAAAATTACATATAATTTTCATTTTCACAAATCCAGAGAAAAAAAAATAAAAAAATCCCAACAGATTCCCAAGTCTAGGGGATTAAAACTAAAAAATTAAATTGAAAGATCTCAAAACTCTCACACCTAGTAAAAACATAGAAAAAAATCCCCCAAATTCCACTAATACGTATCCCTAAGAATCAACTAAAAACATATAAAACACCTCATGTTCACCCTACTTAAAAGGAAAATTTACCATGTGCAAGATTTTTAGCATTCGTTGTAGCTCATTTGTGGCTATTGTACTACTATAATAGCTCAAAAATCTAGTGTACACTTTAATAATGGGTGAGGTTTTTGAACATTGCACTTAATGTTTAAGCTCAAACCATGAAACAAATCAGTGTCCAATAAGATCTGAACCTAACCTAGACAACTCCATAATAGTGGCATTCTGAAAAAATGGTGAATGATATACAACCTTGTTTGTTGTTATTTCACTAGAATCATACATGTTTGCTAATCCCAAAATCCCCAACTTCTAATTTAAGGAAAGGACTAAGTTGTCTGCAACTCATGTTCCCCATTGATCTCGAATAGCTCTAACATTTTTTGTTTGTTTCAAACATTGTGAATTCCATTACAATTTTCTACATCTTGGATTCTCTTTTTCTATGTAGGAAAAATTATGGTGTACATTGGGAGTAATGGCCTAGAACTAGTGATCCGTAAACTGTTGTGGATATTCAACTAGAACAATTCATCACAACATATCTAATAAAATATTGAAATATTTACTATGAAGGTTAATTTCCTTTACATCTCCAGAATATTTAGTTATTGCTAAAATAGATAAAATGAAAAAAATATAGAACAATAAAACACGTTCACACCGTCGACAAATAAACACAAGATATGACCTAAGAAACCCAATACGGGAGAAAACCCAGCTAGAAGGTGAGGTTTCTTTGCTCTCTTTTATCTAGTATAGAAATGATGCAAGTACAAAGAAAGAGGCACTCTCTGTGGAGTTTCCTTTGAACTATGGCCTGTATGGCTACTACATAATATCTTCTCCTCTGTTATGCTCATAGAATACCACTCTTAGATGTTTTTCTCAACTATGGAACAATATACAATGCAAAATAATGCAACCCTTCTCCTCTTAGTGGCCCGATATTTAACATATACCGATAGCCATCTAGGTATATTTTTTTGACTTTCTCAACCTTCAATTGTGATAAGGTTTTGGACCTTCTATAATGTTCTTAGAAAATCCACTACGTGGCTAGCCCCACATGTCTAAGTAATGGAGGCCAACATGGAATCCACTTGCATCATGGTGATCGATATGGTAGGTCAACGTGTGAGATGCATAACTTTCTGTAAGGTACCAGATCTATTAAAATAACTGAAAACATAAATATTGCAGAGAATAATAGTGCAATAGATGAAAACACAACACCAAAATAATACCTTTATTGATAGGAAACAATGTTCACTTGCCTCTTTGAGGGGGAAACCTCCAACAGAGAAAATCTCTATTACAATAATTCTCAAGACAAAAATCTGCATACCCTCTACTCCTATTTATACTAAATCTATCAATCCAAAATAACAATCTAGAGGAAGATCCTTCTATAAGTGGAAGCTTCTATTAGGTATTCTTACATTTGACTGATTCTTCCTTATTGCTAGGCCTTATTAATATTTGCCTTTATTACATGGAAATATATTATTCTACCTACGTGAGGGGTTAGGGAGGTTAGGTCCCTAACATGCCTCCCCCTTAAAATCAACCTTGTCCTCAAGGCTTGAGATGAGGAAATTGTTGCAGAATGGTAATTTGGGTACCAGTTTCTGACAATGGTCGGCCTTGAGTGAATTTTTCTTATAAGGTTGCAGTCAAAGAAACACTTGGTCTCCTTCAACAAATTGATGTTCTGACCGACCTTGATTTACTTGTTTCTTCATGTGATTCTGACCCATGACCAAATTTTCTTTGAGGGTACGAAGAAAAACCTCTCGAACTGTAAGTTTTTCGTAAATCACCTGGACCTTCGAGAAACCTGGCATGTAGGAGAGAAATGAAGGTGGATTTTTTCCATATACTGCTTCAAAAGGAGTCATGTGAGTAGTTGTATGTTAAGAAGTGTTGTACCACCATTCATCTAGTGGTAACCATTGAGCCCAATGATTTTTCCTTTTAGATGCAAAACACCTCAAATATGTTTCCAAACACTTGTTGACAACTTCAGTTGACCATCCATCCGGGGATGATAGGTTGTGCTAGGATGCAATTGGGTGCCCTGTAGCTTGAATATTTCTTGCCAAAAATTGATGGTGAAAGTGGGATCTCAATCAGAAACAATAGAATGAGGAATGCCATGAAGCTTGACGACATGATACATGAAAAGTTGATCCACAGTGGAGGTGGAAAATGGGTGTTGAAGAGAACAAAAATGAGCATACTTGGAAAGACGATCAACAACCACCATGATGACTGAATTATTTCCCAAGTTAGGTAATCCCACAATAAAATCCACAGAGATATCCCTCCAAATAGCGGGCAGAATCAGAAGTGGTTGTAGTGTGCCAAGAGCTTTGATTGCTTCACCCTTGTTGCATTGACAAACAACACATTCTACCAAAAAAAGTGTGAACTTCTTGTTTCACACCATCCCATAAAAAATAACATTTGACCCGTTCATAGGTTTTGGTAAACCCTGAGTGCCCAGTTGTGGGTGAATCATGAAGCTCAGAAAGCACTGTGGATTTAAGTTGTTATTATTTAATTAAATACAATTGGCCTTTGTAGCGAATCTCATCATTGTGCCAAGAGTAGCCGGAGGAAACTGGAGAATTGGCTTGCAATTGTTGGATCAGATGTGAAATTTTGGGATCTTGTAGCCATTCCTGGTGAATAGCTTGGATCCAATCTGGTAAAATGAAGGAGAGGGAAAAAAGGGACCCTTCATCTTCATATTTTATTGAAAGAGCATCAACAACCACATTTTCTTTTCCTTTCTTGTAAATGATATCATAATCATATCCAAAGAGCTTAGTCACCAATATTTGTTGCTTCAAGGAGGAAGGTCGTTGCTCGAGAAAATACTTGAGGTTTTGATGATCTGTCTTAATTTGGAAGTTTTTCCCCAATAGATAAGGGAGCCAGAGATCCATTGCATGCAAAATAGCCAAAATTTCCTTTTCATAGATTGATTGGACCAAATGTCGCTCGGACAGTTGTTTGCTGGTAAAGGCCAAAGGTCGGCCATCTTGCATAAGGACTGCTCCAATTCCTCTCTCAGAAGCATAACATTGTAGGAAAAAGGTCTTTGTGAAATTAAGAAGGGTCAAGACCAGAGTGGTGTACATAGACGACTTCAAGGTTTGAAAGGTCTAATCAGTTGTGGGAGTCCAATTGAAAGAATTATTTTTAAGGAGAGAAGTGAGAGGCACCGCAATATTTCCATAATTATTAACAAACTTGGGATAATATCTTGTTAAACCCAAAAAACCATGCAATATTTTGATATTCTTGGGGCGAGGCCAGTCCTACATAGATTCAATCTTCTTAGGATCCACCCCGACAATTGCCTTTCCAACAATATGACCCAAGTACTCAAATTTTGAGGCTTTAAAATCACATCTAGATTTTTTGAGGAAAATTTGGTGTTGAGAGAGTAGATGTAGAACTCGATCCACATGGGTAAGATGGTCAGTTCAGGTTTTACTATAGATGAAAATATCATCACAGAAAACTAAGACAAAATGATGGAGAAAAGGACGAAAGACATGATTAATGAGGCTTTGGAAAGTGGAGGGAGCATTACACAAGCCAAAGGGAATGACCAAAAACTCATAGTGGTCCTCATGAGTTCGAAATGTAGTCTTAGGAATGTCAGCCTCTTGCATACATATATGGTGGTAGCCAGAATGAAGATCAATTTTAGTAAAGAAATGGGCACCACTCACTTCATCCAAGAGATCATCAATGACAGGAATGGGAAATTTGTCTTTGATGGTGATTTTGTTGAGGGTGTGAAAGTCAGGACACATGTGCCAAGATCCTTGTTTTTTGAGTACCATGACCATAGGAGAAGAATAGGGGCTTGTACTAGGATGGATAATTCCTACGGTGAGCAATTCTTGAACAATATCAATTTCATTTTTCTGGGCAAATGGATGACAATCGAGACAAACATTGGGAGGAAGGTTGTCAGGGAGAAGGGGAATGTAATGATCATGAACACCACGGGAAGGAGGAATTCCTTGGGGAGTGGAAAAAATAGCTTGATGTTTGGAGAGGATGGATTGGAGTTCTGACGGCACAGAGGGTGTCTTAGTGGTGTGAATGGAATGGAGTTGTGCAATTATGTCAGAATGACCTTTTTTTAGGATCCTTTCCATGCGATGGGAACTGATGATCTTAGGGGAACCCGTTGTGATGCCTTGGAGCTTATATTGTTGGCTCTGCTAGGAAATTTTCATGGTTAATTCCTTAAAATCCATGAGAATGGGACCGAGAGTCCTTATCCATTCAGCACCCAACACAATGTCACATCCACCCATGTCGATAGAAAACATATGAGATTTCATGTGGTACTGACAAAATTGGAGACACGCATTTTCACAACGCCCCCCACATTTCATGGACCTGCCATTATCAATCATGATTTGAAATTTATTGACTCCATGGATATATCAATTAGTTTCTTGGGAACTACGACGATGAATAAAATTGTGGGTGCTTCCACTGTAAAAAAGGATGATGACTTTTCGATTCTTAACGTAACCAATTAGCTTGAGGGTTTGGGGAGCATAGAAGTTAGTGAGAGCATTCATGGAAATGACCGGTTCAACTTCATGAGGGTTGGAAGGTGGAGTCATGTTTATGGGTTCAGAGGACTCGTCCACAAGGGGAGCCTTGACATATTCTTTAGAAACATCCTCGGAGATGTCCATAAAAATATTTTGTTCTTTACACTTGTGCCCAGGAAAATATATTTCATCACAATTATAACAAAGGACATTGAGTTGGTGTTCATCCATTTCTTCCCTGGTCAATTTATGGATCTTTAGTTGTGTGGAAGGA
Organism: Picea engelmannii; assembly: GCA_009831015.1. NCBI lineage: Eukaryota > Viridiplantae > Streptophyta > Pinopsida > Pinales > Pinaceae > Picea > Picea engelmannii. The sequence continues at coordinate 21,411 of ML840975.1, forward strand.
GGAGTGGGAGTAACTGATTTAGGGCGAGGAATAAAGGAGGGTTTTTTGGTTTGAGAAGAGACAACTTGTTGTGATTCCTTATCTCTTTTAGTATATTCCACCCAACTCTGAGGCCAATCCATGAGGACATGGCATAGATCTTATCCTCGAGGCCACTGATAAAACATTCATGAAAAAAAGCATCAGACATGCCCTCTATGCGGAAAGCCAATCACTCAAAAGAAGTTATAAAGTATTCCACTATGCCAAATTGTTTCAAATTTGTCAAACAACCTAAATTGTTGGTGTCAGTTTCAAAGCGTTCATAAAGATATGCAACAAATTGTCTCCAAGCCACATACCCTTGGCAGGAATTTGTTCTCCATTCCCACCATTGCCAACATTCTTGATCTAGATGGAGAACATCATATTAAAGTTTGGCCAACTCATATGTAATGTCGTACAAAGAGAAATAATGTTAAATTTGGGTTACCCAACCTATGGGATCCGAGCCATCAAATTTGTGCACATCCACATGTGGAAGGAGTAGGTCACGTTGAAAGTGATGGAGTTGAAAATTTTGGGAATTGGAGGAAGTTTCACCTTCGAGGTGCAAAGGTGGGTCAGAGGAGGTAAGGTTTGCAGGGATATTCAACTTGGTGCATATCATGTCAATGAAGGATGCAAGCTGGGTAGCGAGGTCCTGTTTGATGGTTTACAGTTTGGCATCTATGGAGGAATGCGTGTTTTTATTGATGGTGGAAATATTTTCACTGATTTGTTGCACTTCCTACTGGGTCTCTATGAAAGTAGAGGAAAAGGAATTGAAGCAGGATTCCAAGTCTTGGCTACCGGTGTGGGCCATGATGAAGAGGGGAAATTCAAAGGGACGGGTGGGACTACACATAAAAGGGTTTATGGATGAAGGGTATCATGACGATCAGGGAGACTTGGGGAATCCAATAGGGTAAGGCCCAAATAAGGGTGTCAGATCTACGGGAAAAACAATTTGTTGAAAAGTGATAAGTATGATTGTGATCATGGTGAAGAGAGGAATCCAATGGGATAGGGCTCAAATAATGGTGCCAACATGATCCATACTTGTTTTTAAACTCCTGCGGAGTTATACTCTGATCTAAAGAATATTGCAGTGTTGAAATGCGCAAATTATTAACAAGAAGAAATGTGTAGCAATTTCGTAACTAGAATGCAGGAGGAACAGTTGAGAGGAAATAGATCTTGACTGTTATGTTTATGTTTTTTTTCCCAAGGGTTAGGGTATGTAGGGTTTCTACATAAAAGGGTTTTCCCTATGCTATATCTCTCTGATATACGTGTGGGGTCCAACAATAGTACTCGGCCCAATATTTCAGGGCACCAACTAAGGAGGCTAGATCGTGCTCTTAGTTGTACTACCCGACTACCCAGGTACTAGAGAGTATCTTCCTGAGTGTTTTTCTCGGTGGAACTATATCATTCAAGAGGTCGATCGGTTTATCTACGAAGGGCTTCAGGATATCTAGGTCGATCCGTATATAGGTGGTGTCTAATGAACTACCACTCGAAGGGGTACCAACAAGGGTTACAAGGGTGGCCAAAAATGTGCACTTAAGTACCACTTGTAGTTCCTGCATGTATGCTTCCCCAACCACATATTTATTTGTTGAATGACACATATTTGTAGCGTTAAGACGCTGAAATACATCTCTACCCTAAAAAAAATATTAACCCACAATTTTCTGCCAAGGAAAGTGCTCAGATACCACTTGTAAGGTACCAGATCTATTAAAATAATTGAAAATAGAAATATTGTAGAGAATCACGTCAGAACAACACAATAGAAGAAAACACAACACCAAAATAATACCTTTATTGATAGGAAACAATGTTCACTTGCCTCTTCAAGGGGGCAACCTCTGGTAGAGTAGAGCTATATTACAATAATTCTCAAGACAAAACTTCTCATACCCTCTACTCCTATTTATACTAAATCTGTCTATCTAAAAGAACAATCTAGAGTGTTAGGATATTTAGACACTTAGGAGTTAGTTAAGATCTACTTGGTCTAATGTGTCGTTAGGTAAAAGTGTGTTTCTTAGTGTGTTTCTTTAGTATGCATTAGTATGAATTTGTAGTTAGGAAATCCGACGGTCACGATATGTTCCAGACATAGAGTGATCTGACGGTTCATACTCTCCTTGATCTTAACGTCCATTGATCTATGGCTTGACACCCGATTGGTCCATGATCTCTATTTAAAGAGAATGGAGGGTCATTTTCCAAATGATCGATTGTGAGAAACTCTCTTGTAAAATCTCTCTGTAATCTTTTTATTTTCATTAATAAACTGCTCCAAGTGGCCGCACTGGCTGGAGCCATGGATGTTTTTCTGTAGGGGTTTTACCACGTGAAAACATCGGTGTGTTGATCTTTGATCTAGTTATGTGAGTGGTTACTGAAGGTGTTCATCCTTTGTTGGAATACCTGTGTTTTCTAACATGGTATCAGAGCCTGTTTGAAGACCCACTCATGTTGTAGATCGAGATCGTGAAGCCGAGTTGCCTCATATCCATTTTTTGTCATTTCTATACATTTATGGGCTAAGAGGATTGTTCCATTGCGTCAGGAGTGTTCGTTTCAGTTAGGAACACTTTTTCGTTTCACTCGAAAAGGTTTATGTTTGCCCGCGATACGACCATTATAGTTAGATCCAGAGGTATAAAGCTTGAATACGCATTTTTTAAAATTTTTGCAGAGTAGTATTTTGGTTTTATTTCGGTTTTGTTTTATTTATTTCTGGGTTTCTACTATTTTAGATCTGCATATGCTCTTTTCCTCATGCCCTGTACAATCTCGAAAAATCAGAAACAGATAGGAAAAGATGCATCTTCCGGGTAAGCTAACCGACATCTAACCCTTGTTGTCATTGAGAAGCGAAATTTTTTTCTTGTGTGAAAAGAGTTTGTTTTTAGCACGCTCTCCAAAGCCATCTTCAACAAAAACAACAACAACCCCAATCCTCCTTCTAAACATTACAATATGTTTTGCTAGATCATTTGGTTAAAAGTTGTCTTATTAAGTAAGAGGTCTTGAGTTCAAGTCTCTCTTTTGTTACCTTTTTTGAAAAAGTTCATGCTAAAATTGTAAAGTGTATTTCA
>ML840976.1:0-11485 GCA_009831015.1 Picea engelmannii
TTGTGCTAAAAGTGTCATAGTCAAATAGTTAGTTGAGTCCAAACAGATCTCTTCCCAACAGTCACAATAATTAAATACAATTATTAAATTCGAAATTCGAAATTTCCATAAATGGCAAAAAATTTCCAGATTCAAATTTGCCAAAAATATAAAATAAATTTCCAGCACACAAAAATAAAAATATTTATTTTTGGGGGATGTCACAGATGGATAGTATCAAAACAACCAGTGCAAGACGCAAGCAAAGAAGGACACCAGAAATACAAAGAAAGATACCAGGAAGTGGTGCGACTTCCATAAGATCCCTTGACATAACACTGTTGACTGCCGCTCAAAGAAGTCGCTGTTGGCTGAAGTAAAAGCCTCTGAATAAGATGTGGGTTTAGACTCTGAGACATAACCAGAAAGGGGAAGATGGATCATTGATGTGGAACCTAGTGCCATTGTTGCTACCACCAAGCTCCAGCCCGGTGAACCAGACGAGCCAGAAGAAGGAGAATGCCTCTTCCATTCAAAGATGTGGGTAAAAGGCACCCCACTGCACTTCATCGTGGATAGCAGTAGCCAGAAGAACCTCATATTAGCAGAGGTCATCAAGCAGTTGGCCCTGCCGACAACACCGCACCCACAACCCTACACCTCTGGATGGCCCCAACTCTATGAGATAGACCCAGACTTCGCCACCATCTACCAAATGTTGGGTGTAAACGCATTTGTCGATAATTTCCATCTTCAGAATGGGTTGTTGTGTCGTCTAGGCCACATTTGTGTTCCATTAAGTGAGCAAGCAAAGCTGATCTGGGAATCCCACTACAGTCGGGTGGAAGGACACTTCGACATCGAAAAGACAGTGGTGATGCTACAGAAACATTTATACTGGCCGAAACTTCGACAGGAGGTCAACAAGTCTATGAGGTCCTGCACTGCCTACGCTATTGCCAAACCAACCACTAAGAAATAGGGCTTGTACACCCCTCTTCCTACTCCTAAAATTCCATGGGAATCCATCTCAATGGACTACATGTCGGGCCTCCTGTCCACCAAGTGGGGAAATGACTGTGTTTTTTTTGTTGTTGATCTCTTTTCTAAGATGGTGATTCTGGTTGCCTGCAAGAAGAACATCATAATAGAGGCCACTACCAATCGATTCTTTGAACAAGTCTGGGTACATTTTGGAATCCCACAAACCATTGTCTCATATCGGGACAGTCGATTTCTTAGCACATTCTGGTTGAGCCTCTGGTCACTGCTAGACACCAAGCTCACCAAATCCATGGCCTTCCACCCCCAGGAAGATGGCCAAACCGAGGTCATAAATCGAATGATTGTGCATATCCTTCACATGTATAATTCAAATCACCCTTTCACATGGGATGAGAGCCTTCCCTATGTCCAACATAGCTACAATCGAGCCCTGCATAGCTCAACCGACCACAACCCCTTTTAGGTAGGGTTGGGATTCCAACCATTGGGTCCCATAGATGTTGCACTTCCCCTTGTGGTCACCCCGACTGACTCATGTCCTGCTCCAACTAAAGCTGAGAAATCCACCCGGTTCATTGAGCGGATCTAGAACATCCGTCAACAGGTTCAGGATATCCTACAAAAGTCCAATGACAAGTAGAAGTAGCGCCATGATCAACATCGGGTGCCTCATACGTTTCAAGTGGCCGACAAAGTTTGGTTGCACTTGCAGAAAGAATTCCTTATAGGACCCCATCGAAATATTCACCCACTCCATCATGGGTTGTACACCATCACCAAGGCCATGGGGGATAATTATTTTGAGCTCAACATTCCTCCTTTCCTTGGCCTACACCCAGTGTTCAATGTGGATCTCCTTCACCCTTATTTCCCACCATTATTGGACACCTCAGACGTAGCAGAGAAGCTGACACCAACAGAGCTCAACCCCAAATACATACAATAGGAATCCAACGATCATATTTTGGACACACGGATCAAGGGCACTCGACAACAAATGATCCAACTTTATCGAGTCATCAAAGCAGGGAAGCTCCTGCACCAAGGCTAGTGGCTCACCCGGGGCCAAATTCAGCATAAATTTCCTCATATGATGGGGGAACTCAACAAAATGGAGACCATTGATTCCTAAGGAGGGAGGATTGATCCAGGTGGATATCGGTGGCCACCCACCTCTTCCAACTGGCTCAAAACAATTTTCTGACAATTTTGGCAATTTACTATTTTTAACAGTTTTAACTTTCGGGGCCATTTTGAGAGCCTAAATGAAGTTTTTTCGGGATCGATCTTCTCAATAATAGGCAAAGGCATGATTGAGCCCCCAAAATGAATCTCCTTGATTATATCTTTCCAACGGGCCATCACATGCCTAAAAAAGAGATCGTATGCAAAAGTTACGACCTCGGGAAGTTGATGTACTGACTTACCCAAACGAGGCCCACATGACTTTTGGCGCTTCATCTCCTAGGGTTAGGTTTTTGAATGTCTAGGGTTTTTTTCATTCTTGTTTATTGTAAAAAGGCCTTCAGAGCCTCATCGTAATGATCTTCTTGCGAATGAACGCAGATGTCAAATCTCTTCTTAGAGATAAGCCACCACCATTCCAACAAGCTTGTTTGCGCTGCATTTTACAGTTTCAACTTATTTCCTTATTGAATAGAAACCTGGTTTTACTGTATCTCTGTTATTTTGTCTTAAAAACCTGTTAATAATCTATAGTCATTTTGTTCTACTCATAAAATCCAGATTAGTGGTATCAGAGTGGTCTTCTCCTTGTCGTCTTAATGCATGTCCCCAACGAGGTTGGAGTACAAAGAGTTGGGTCTCGAGCTTGTTTCTCTTGAGGACAAAATCTCTCGCACACCCAAACGAACTCTCATGGAAGGTGAAAAGAAATATGATGGGACAGGAGATCCTTTCAAACTGTTGATTGAGGAATCCCTCACGCAAAAAAGGAACGAGATGATGGATAGTTTCACGCAAATCCTTCGACGACTACCAACATGCGACACATCTTCTTCGAGCGTAGGCACCACCCCCTTCAAGGTACAAATAAACTTTGATATTCCTATATTTGAAGGTTAGATAGATGCAGATGTTGTAGACAAGTGGTTGAATCTATTGGAAGGGTATTTTTCTGTCCATAACTTTTCGAATAGGGAAAAGATTACTTTTGTGCTCCTCAAAGCCGTTCCCCACGTCAAAGATTGGTGGGAAACTTTCTGTGAGCAAAAGGAAACAGAGGAACCCTCACTATTTACAGTCACGACCACCTGGGATTCCTTCAGGGATGCTATTAAGGAACAATACTACCCTGTCGGAAGTTATGGCGACTTGTATGCCAAATGGACCACACCACGGCAAGAAAGAGACCAAGCAGTGCCAGATTTCACGAATATCTTTCATACCTTGCGCACCAAGCTGGGTATCAAATATTCAGAGCGACATATGGTGCTCAATTATCGTGGCGCTCTGCATAGATACATCTAGACTGAAATGGAATTTTTGGACATCTCATCCTTGGGCGCGGCCTATTGATATGCCGTCAAAATCGAGAAGAAGCTCAAACAAAAGAAGCAACAATTTGGGCCTGGAAACCCATCACAAAAAAAGCCAGGAAAGGGCGAATCCAACCGACAGAAAAAAGGACAGAGAAAATATGGACAGTATCAAGACAACCAGTCCGAGCCACAAGAAAAGAAGGACACCAGAAAGACAAAGAAAGATACCGGGAAGTGGTGCGACTTCCATAAGAGCTCTTGGCATAACACTACTGACTGCCACTCAAAGCAGTCACTGGTGGCCGAAGTGAAATCCTCTGAATAAGATGTAGGTTTAGACTCTGAGCTAGAACTAGAAAGGGGAAAATGGATCATTGATGTGGAAACCAGTGCCACCGTTGCTACCACCAAGCTCCAGCCTGGTGAACTAGACGAGACAGAAGAAGGAGAACGCCTCTTCCATTCACAAATGTGGGTAAAAAGAAACCCACTGCACTTCATCGTGGATAGAGGTAGCCAGAAGAACCTCATATCAACAGAGGTGGTCAAGTGGCTGGCCCTGTTGATAGCACCACAACCAAAACCCTACACCTCTGGATGGCCCCAACTCTATGAGACACATCCAGACTTAGCCACCACCTACCAAATGTTGTGTGCAAACGTAGTTGTCGATAATTTCCATCTTTAGGATGGGTTGTTGTGTCGTCTGGGCCATATCTGTGTTCCATCAAGAGAGTGAGTAAAGATGATCTAGGAATCCCACTATAGTTGGGTGGCAGGACACTTCAGCATCGAAAAGACAGTGGCGATGCTACAGAAACATTTCTACTGGCTGAAACTTTGACAAGAGGTTAGCAAATATATGAGGTCCTTCACTGCCTGCGCTATTGCCAAACTGACCACTAAGAAATAGGGCTTGTACACCCCTCTTCCTACTCCTGAAAGGCCATGGGAATCCATCTCAATGGACTACATGTCGGGCCTCCCATCCACCAAGCGGGGAAATGACTGTGTTTTTTTGGTTGTTGATCGCTTTTCTAAGATGGTGATTCTAGTTGCCTGCAAGAAGAACATCATAATAGAGGCCACTACCAATTGATTCTTTGAACAAGTCTGGGTACATTTTGGAATCCCACAAACCATTGTCTCAGATCAGAACAATCAATTTCTCAGCACATTTTGGTCGAGCCTCTGGTCACTTCTGGACACCAAGCTCACCAAATCCATGGCCTTCCACCCCTAGGGAGATGGCCAAATTGAGGTCGTAAATCAAATGATTGTGCATATCCTTCACATGTATAATTCAAAGCACCCTCACACATGGGATGAGAGCCTTCCCTATGTCCAACATAGCTACAATCGAGCCCTGCATAGCTCAACCGGCCACAACCCCTTTCAGGTGGGGTTGGGATTCCAACCATTGGGTCACATTGATGTTTCACTTCCCCTTGTGGTCACCTTGACCGAATCATCTCCTACTCCAACTGAAGCTGAGAAATCCACCCGGTTCATTGAGCGGATCTAGAACATCCACCAACAGGTTCAAGATATGCTACAAAAGTCCAATGACAAGTAGAAGTAACGCCATGATCAACATTGGGTGCCACATACATTTCAAGTGGGTGACAAAGTTTGGTTGCACTTGTAGAAAGAATGCCTTATAGGACCCCATTGGAATATTCACCCACTCCATCATGGACCGTACACCATCACCAAGGCCATGGCGGATAATTATTTTGAGCTCAACATTCCTCCTTTCCTTGGCCTACACCAAGTGTTCAACGTGGATCTCCTTCACCCTTATTTCCCACCATTATTGGACACCTCAGACGTAGCAGAGCAGTTGACACCAACAGAGCTCAAACCCAAATACATACAACAGGAATCCAATGATCATATTTTGGACACACAGATCAAGGGCACTCGACAACAAAGGATCCAACTTTATCGAGTCGTCAAAGCATGGAAGCTCCTGCACCAAGGCACGTGGCTCACCCGAGGCCAAATTCAACAGAAATTTCCTCATCTGATGGGGGAACTCAATACAATGGAGACAATTGATTCCTAAGGAGGGAGGATTGATCCAGGTGGATATCGGTGTCCACCCACCTCTTCCAACTGGCTCAAAACAATTTTCTGACAATTTTGGCAATTTTCTATTTTTAGCAGTTTTAACTTCCGATGCCATTTTGAGAGCCTAAATGAAGTTTTTTAGGGATCTATATTCTAAATAATATATAAAGGAATTATTGAGCCCCCAAAATGAATCTCCTCCATGATACCTTTCCAACGGGCTATCACATGCCTAAAACAAAGATCGTATGCAAAAGTTACGACCTCGGGAAATTGATGTACCGACTTACCCAAACGAGGCCCACATGACTTTTGGCGCTTCATCTCCTAGGGTTAGGTTTTTGGATGTCTAGGGATTTTTTCATTCTTTTTTATTGTAAAAATGCCTTCAGAGCCTCATCGTAATGATCTTCTTGCGAATGAGTGCAGAAGTCAAATCTCTTCTTAGAGATAAGCCACCACCATTCCAACAAGCTTGTTTCCGTTGCATTTTACAGTTTCAACTTATTTCCTTATTGAATAGAAAACCGCTTTTACTGTATCTCTATTATTTTGTCTTAAGTACCTCTTAATAATCTATAGTCATTTAGTTCTGCTCATAAAATCTGGATCAGTGGTATCAGAGTGGTCTTCTCCTTGTCGTCTTAATGCATGTCCCCAACGAGGTTGGAGTACAAAGAGTTGAGTCTCGAGCTTGTTTCTCTTGAGGACAAAATCTCTCGCACACCCAAGCGACCTCTCATGGCAGGAGAAAAGAAATATGATGGGATAGGAGATCCTTTCAAACTATTGATTGAGGAATCCTTCACGCAAAAAAGGAACGAGATGATGGATAGTTTCATGCAAATCCTTCGACAACTACCAATAGGCGACACATCTTCTTCGAGCGTAGGCGCCACCCCCTTCAAGGTACAAATAAACTTCGATATTCCTATATTTGAAGGTTAGATAGACGTAGATGTTGTAGACAAGTGGTTGAATCTACTAGAAGGGTTTTGTTTTGTCCATAACTTTTCGAATAGAGAAAAGACTACTTTTGCACTCCTCAAAGCCATTCCCCACGTCAAAGATTGGTGGGAAACTTTCTGTGAGAAAAAGGAAACAGAGGAACCCTCATTATTTATAGTCATGACCACCTGGGATTCCTTCAGGGACGCTATTAAGGAACAATACTACCCTGTCAAAAGTTATGACGACTTGTATACCAAATGGACCACACCACGGAAAGAAAGAGACCAACTAGTGTCAGATTTCATGAATATCTTTCATACCTTGCGCACAAAGATGGGTATCAAAGATTCAGAGCGACATCTGGTGCTCAAGTATCGTGGCACTCTGCATAGATACATCTAGACTGAAATGGAATTTTCGGACATCTCATCCTTGGGCGTGACCTACCGATATGCCGTCAAAATCGAGCATAAAATCTCAAACAAAAGAAGCAACAATTTGGGCCTGGGAACCCATCACAACAAAAGCCAGGAAAGGGAGGCTCCAACCCATAGAACAAAGGACAGAGAAAATATGGACAATATCAAGACAACCAGTCCAAGCTGAAAGAAAATAAGGACACCGAAAAGACAAAGACATATACCGGGAAGTGGTGTGACTTCCATAAGAGCCCTTGGCATAACATTGATGACTACCGCTCAAAGCAGTCACTGGTGGCCGAAGTGAAATCCTCTGAATAAGATGCGGGTTTAGACTCTGAGCCAGAACTAGAAAGGGGAAAATGGATCATTGATGTGGAACCCAGTGCCACCGTTGCTACCACCAAGCTCCAGCCTGGTGAACCAGACGAGCCAGAAGAAGGAGAACACCTCTTCCATTCACAGATGTGGGTAAAAGGAACCCAACTACACTTCATTGTGGATAGCGGTAGCAGAAAGAACCTCATATCAACAGAGGTCATCAAGTGTCTGGCCTTGTCGATAGCACCACAACCACAAACCTACACCTCTGGATGACCCCAACTCTATGAGACACACCCAGACTTCGCCACCACCTACCAAATGTTGTGTGCAAACGTAGTTGTCGATAATTTCCATCTTTAGGATGGGTTGTTGTGTCGTCTAGGCCATATCTATGTTCCATCAAGAGAGTGAGTGAAGTTGATCCGGTAATCCCACTATAGTCAGGTGGCAGGACACTTCGGCATCGAAAAGACAGTGGTGATGCTACAGAAACATTTCTACTGGCCGAAACATCGACAAGAGGTCAAGAAATATATGAGTTCCTACACTGCATACGCTATTGCCAAACCGACCACTAAGAAATATGGCTTGTACACCTCTCTTGCTACTCCTGAAAGGCCATGGGAATCCATCTCAATGGACTACATTTTGGGCCTCCCATCCACCAAGCGGGGAAATGACTGTGTTTTTTTGGTTTTTGATCGCTTTTCTAAGATGGTGATTCTAGTTGCCTGCAAGAAGAACATCATAAAATAGGCCACTACCAATTGATTCTTTGAAAAAGTCTGGGTACATTTTGGAATCCCACAAACCATTGTCTCAGATCGGGACAGTCGATTTCTCAACACATTCTGGTCGAGCCTCTGGTCATTGCTAGACACCAAGCTCACCAAATCCATGGCCTTCCACCCCCAGGCAGATGGCCAAGTTGAGGTCGTAAATTGAATGATTGTGCATATCCTTCGCATGTATAATTTAAAGCACCCTCCCACATGGGATGAGAGCCTTCCCTATGTCCAACATAGCTACAATCGATCCCTGCATAGCTCAACCAACCACAACCCCTTTCAGGTGGGGTTGGGATTCCAACCATTGGGTCCCATAGATGTTGCACTTCCCCTTGTGGTCACCTCGACTGACTCATCTCCTGCTCCAACTGAAGCTGAGAAATCCACCCGGTTCATTGAGCAGATCCAGAACATCCGCCAATAGGTTCAGGATATCCTACAAAAGTCCAATGACAAGTAGAAGTAGCGCCATGATCAACATCGGGTGCCACATACGTTTCAAGTGGGCGACAAAGTTTGGTTGCACTTGCAGAAAGAATGCCTTATAGGACCCCATCAGAATCTTTGCCCACTCCATCATGGGCCGTACACCATCACCAAGGCCATGGGGGATAATTTTTTTGAGCTCAACATTCTTCCTTTCCTTGGCCTACACCCAGTGTTCAATGTGGATCTCCTTCACCCTTATTTCCCACCATTATTGGACACCTCAGACGTAGCAGAGCAACTGACACCAACTGAGCTCAACCCCAACTACATACAATAGGAATCCAACGATCATATTTTGGACACACAGATCAAGGGCACTCGACAGCAAAGGATCCAACTTTATCGAGTCGTCAAAGCAGGGAAGCTCCTGCACCAAGGCAAGTGGCTCACCTGGGGCCAAATTCAACATAAATTTCCTCATCTGATGGGGGAACTCAACACATTGGAGACCATTGATTACTAAGGAGGGAGGATTGATCCAGGTGGATATCGGTGGCCACCCACCTCTTCCAACTAGCTCAAAACAATTTTCTGACAATTTTGGCAATTTACTATTTTTAGCAGTTTTAACTTCCGGGGCCATTTTGAGAGCCTAAATGAAGTTTTTTCAGGATCGATCTTATAAATAATATCCAAAGGTATGATTGAGCCTCCCAAATGAATCTCCTCAATGATACCTTTCCAACGGGCTATCACATGCCTAAAATAGAGATCGTATGGAAAAGTTACGACCCCAAGAAGTTGATGTACTGACTTACCCAAACGAGGCCCACATGACTTTTGGCGCTTCATCTCCTAGGGTTAGGTTTTTGGATGTCTAGGGTTTTTTTCATTATTTTTTATTGTAAAAAGGCCTTCAGAGCCTCATCATAATGATCTTCTTGCGAATGAGCGCAGATGTCAAATCTCTTCTTAGAGATAAGCCACCACCATTCCAACAAGCTTGCTTTTGCTGCATTTTACAGTTTCAGCTTATTTCCTTATTGAATAGAAAACTGGTTTTACTATATCTCTGTTATTTTGTCTTAAGCACCTATTAATAATCTATAATCATTTCATTCTGCTCATAAAATCCAGATCAGTGGCATCAGAGCAGTCTTCTCCTTGTCGTCTTAATGCATGTCCCCAACGAGTTTGGAGTACAAAGAGTTGGGTCTCGAGTTTGTTTCTCTTGAGGACAAAATCTCTCGCACACCCAAGCGACCTCTCATGGTAGGAGAAAATAAATATGATGGGACAGGAGATCCTTTCAAACTGTTGATTGAGGAATCCCTCATGCAACAAAGGAACGAGATGATGGATAGTTTCGCACAAATCCTTCGACGACTACCAACAGGCGACGCATCTTCTTCAAGCGTAGGCGCCACCCCCTTCAAGGTACAAATAAACTTCGATATTCCTATATTTGAAGGTCAACTAGACGCATATGCTGTAGATAAGTGGTTGAATCTACTAGAAGGGTATTTTTCTTTCCATAACTTTTCGAATAGAGAAAATATTACTTTTGCGCTCCTCAAAGTCGTTCCCCACGTCAAAGATTGGTGGGAAACTTTCTGTGAGCAAAAGGAAACAGAGGAACCCTCACTATTTATAGTCACGACCACCTGGGATTCCTTCAGGGATGCTATTAAGGAACAATACTACCTTGTCGAAAGTTATGATGGCTTGTATACCAAATGGACCACACCACGGCAAGAAAGAGACCAAGCAGTGCCAGATTTCACAAATATATTTCATACCTTGCGCACCAAGCTAGGTATCAAAGATTCAGAGTGACATTTGGTGATCAAGTATCGTGGTTCTCTGCATAGATACATCTAGACCGAAATGGAATTTTTGGACATCTCATCCTTTGGCACGGCCTACCGATATGCCGTTAAAATTGAGCATAAGCTCAAACAAAAGAAGCAACAATTTGGGCCTGGGAACCCATCACAACAAAATCCAGTAAAGGGCGGCTCCAACCTATAGAACAAAGGATAGAGAAAATATGGACAGTATCAAGAAAACCAGTCCAAGCCGCAAGAAAATAAGAACACCGAAAAGACAAAGAAAGATACCGGGAAGTGGTGTGACTTCCATAAGAGCCCTTGGCATAACACTACCGACTGCCGCTCAAAGAAGTCGCTGGTGGCCGAAGTGAAATCCCATGAATTCGATGTGGGTTTAGACTCTGAACCAGAACCAGAAAGGAGAAAATGGATCATTGATGTAGAACCCAGTGCCACCGTTTCTGCCGCCAAGCTCTAGCCTGGTGAACTAGACGAGCTAGAAGAAGGAGAACACCTCTTCCATTCACAGATGTGGGTAAAAGGCACCCCAATGCACTTTATCGTGGATAGTGGTCAAGTTTTTATTGACTTAGAAGAAGAAATCAATGGCATTGATTCCTCTTTCTTTTACCAATTTTGGTAGCATTGCATTTTGTATTGTATAGAGATCTCAACATCAATTTGAAGGTAGTTTTGGTGGTGGAGTTATGAAAAGGTATAGTCAATATGGATGGGGAGGATTTTTTCCACCTTATCTATTTGAATGGTTAGAACTAGTATACATTTATTTAACTTTGGATCTATCATGTGTCGAGAGAGATCATATCTCTTGAGGTGTAAATTTTTTCTCATTTTTTTTCAATTTAATTTAATTTTTTTACATTGAGGGACTTGATTTCTCTTCATACATGGTACATTCAAAGTTAAAAATGATTTACATTGGTCTCTCTCTCTCTCTTTCTCTCTCCCTCTCTCTCTCACACACACACACATGCACGCTGACACACATGGCACTCCAAGTTGAGTCCCTTATACTGAGCATGTTTTAACCACAATTTTTTTTTAATTTTAATTTATAATAATAATAATAATAATTTTAAGGTCACGGCCAAGCCAAACACCAAATTGGTGTATGAGACCCCCTTGTTTGTGGGACAAAGGACCCCCTCCGTGCAATGATTTGA
>ML840976.1:17362-41235 GCA_009831015.1 Picea engelmannii
ATATATATATATAGTTGATATCGAAATATTTTAGCTAAGGTGGACATTGAATTTTTTTTGTTATTAACTTTTTTTTAATGCCACATGTCAACTCCATGGTGAGCACTGAAGGAATCACACATCTCCTTCACACTGGGCTGTAGAAAACGCCCATTGATACAAAAAGAAAGAAACAAAATTGAGACTCACTCATATTTTATTTCACCTCTCATGCTTATGTGATTCTTACACATGCATCCACATGTAATGACACAACCTATTTGATCGAACATGAAATGAATAATTCCCATCAAACTTAGAGAATAAATTTGTATTTATATAAACACCTCATCAAACTCAAAGTGAGATATCAAGTCGCATTCATCTAAAGTATAATGTTGCTAGTGCTGATTGTTATAGTCTAAAAATTCCCTACCTATGCATACATGACATTGCCCTTTCCACTTACACAATTTGCCAAATTATTGTTGAGGATCCTTCTTAAAAACCATTTTTTGGAACATGTATGCGCCCTGCTGAACTATAGCCCGCGTACACATGCTAGCTGCATACTAGTTATCTCGCGTACATACACGAGTTGCATGCTAGACATCCCGCTTTTACCTCCAAAAGTTGCAAAAAATATATAATTGCAAGGAATTCGATGGAGTTTACGGGCTATCGAGGGTTTCCCAACCATTTCACCCATTGTATCCCGTCCCCAAATTGAATAACCATCTTTTTCTCATATAGAAAGAGGTCTTGGGGTCCCATTTACAACAACAAGCAAGACAACAAGTAAACTCTGCAAAAATCCCTTCCCCTTCTTAGCTCAAGTTTTGCAGCCCTTTTTGAGATTTGGCCTCGGTATTCCCCTCCAATCCTTTCTCCTTATACAAACCTTTTCCCTTTTCCCAAGAGATCAGTTGAATGTGAGAGGCAAGCATGGGAATGATGCACTTGGAGCAACAATGAGAGGAGCCCAGACCTAGTTCACAGAGCATTTGCCGATAAGAAGGTTGTAATATTTCTGATCTTCATATTGAATAAAAGAGTTATTTCTTGTCCCAATACATTGTGTCTTTATGCTTAATTGATTAATGCATCTATGTCTATATCTAAATATTGAAAGTTGCAAGTAGAGGTTGTATTTTGTAGCATTTGTTTTTCTAAGATTTTGTAGGTCAGCTGTGGGAGGAGACTCACAATCTAGGAATCTACAAAGGAGAAAGAGGTCTACACCGGACATTAGGACCAAAGCTACACCTACTGATATTCTTTCCTCTCTCTTGTATTTCAGTTTAGACAGTTTTTGGGTAGCTTAGGAATATAATTGTTTTTTAAGGGAAGTCGGTGCTCTTGCTATACCTCGACCCAGTATAGTAATAGAAGAATTGACAACTCCACTAGGGAGTCTCTCTAGGGTCTTAGTGAGAGATTTTGGTTTAAATTGGTTTGTTTCAATTTATTTTTGAGTTTTTTAGGTTTACTAAGTCAATTTAGGGTCTCTGGTCACCTTCCAGGTGCCTACCATCCTTCCCTGCCTAGTTAGTTTTCCAAGCCTGTTTTCTTTTTGAAAAATTTTAGAGGTGTACACGCCCTGCTTTGGCTCAACTCGCGTACATACGCAGTCTGCACAATATACAACCCACGTACATACAAAGGCTACACAGTGCATAGCCCGCGTACATACACATGCTACACAGTGCATAGCCCGTGTCTCTATGTGTTGAAAAGTAAAAAAAAATAGATCTCCTCTTTCCCGACGAAAGCCTTGTGCTTCTCACGCTTTCTTAAAATTTACAGGGTCTCTTTTAGTGGTCTTTGGTTGGGTTAAAGATTCGGTTTTAACTTGTTTCTTCATCTTCTTTGTTTGCTTTAGAGGTTTGGAGTTGGCCTATAAGTGTTAGATCCTCCTCCATATTCTTGGGAGTCCCTGCGTTCACGAAGTGGTTTAGGGTCTGTATGAGTATTGGGTTTTATCTTCTCTTTATTCGGTTTATGATTTGAAAAATGAAAATAATATATTACTTCTGATTTTCTTGTTTAAGCATTTCAAAAAATCAAAAAAAGATTGCCTTCATACATTTAGTTTCGTAATTGTAGCATAGGTTGTCTTTTTACAAAAAAAAAAATATTTTTTTTCAAAGTTCCTTCTTAACCGTTTTCCTGACAGTTTAGTAAATTTTGCATTATAAAACGAAAATCTCTTTTAGGAAACTTTCGGTTATAGGATCTTGAAATACTATTTTGAGAAGTTTGCAATCACAAAGATTTACAAGCCATTGCTTTAAATTTGAAGTATTTAGTTTGTTTTTTCATAAATGCTCTAAAGTTTTCTTCTCTTTTGTCTCTTCCAAACATCACAAGTTGCAAATTCATATCCTTTGAGTAAGTCAAGCCCATTAAATCAATGCTTGACTTAAAATCAATTAGACTTCTTGTTTGTAGGGTTCACCAACTAGTCTAGGATTTAGGGCTTTGAAATAGGTGTGAAGAGGAAACTTTTCAAGGCCATCTAAACAAACGTTGGAGTCAATGATAGGGAGTGTCAAAAGTCTAGTGTCATAAGAGTCAACCGGGACCCCCCTCTAACATAGGGGCTAAAAACAAGGTCACGTAAAGAAAGGTAGATGAGATAACCCCTCCAAAGCCGAACCAAGCATAGTGGTGATTGTATATTGAGGGTCTTTCTTGGGAATCACACTGATCTCATTTGACTACGGAGCCTCGTGGACTTCGAATCCGTCCGAGATACTCAGTTTTATTCTTGATCTAGGTGGATATCGGTGGCCACCCACCTCTTCCAACTGGCTCAAAACAATTTTATGACAATTTTGGCAATTTACTATTTTTAGCAGTTTTAACTTCTGTGGCCATTTTGAGGACCTAAATGAAGGTTTTTTTAGGATCAATCTTCTCAATAATTTCCAAAGGCATGATTGAGCCCCCAAAATGAATCTCCTCAACGATACCTTTCCAATGGGCTATCAGACGCCTAAAACAGAGATCGTATGCAAAAGTTACGACCTCGTGAAGTTGATGTACTCACTTACCCAAACGGGGCCCACATGACTTTTGGTGCTTCATCTCCTAGGGTTAGGTTTTTGGATGTCTAGGGTTTTTGGCATTCCTGTTTATTGTAAAAAGGCCTTTAGAGCCTCATTATAATGATCTTCTTGTGAATGAGTGTATCTGTCACATCTCTTCTCAAAGATAAGCCACCACCATTCTAACAAGCTTGTTTCCGCTGCAATTTACAATTTCATCTTATTTCCTTATTGAATAGAAAACTAGTTTTACTATATCTCTGTTATTTTTTGTTAAGAACTTGTTAATAATATATAATCATTTCGTTCTACTCATAAAATCTGGATCAGTGGTATCAGAGCGGTCCGCTTCTTGTCATCCTAATGCATGTCACCAACGAGGTCGGAGTACAAAGAGTTGGGTCTCGAGCTTGTTTATCTTGAGGACAAAATCTCTCACACACCCAAGCGACCACTCATGGTAGGAGAAAATAAAGATGACGGGATAGAAGATCCTTTCAAACTGTTGATTGAGGAAGCCCTCACGCAACAAAGGAACGAGAGGATGGATAGTTTCATGCAAATCCTTTGACGACTACCAACAGGCGACGCATCTTCTTCGAGCGTAGGCGCCACCCCCTTCAAGGTACAAATAAACTTCGATATTCCTATATTTGAAGGTCAGATAGATGCAGATGCTGTAGACAAGTGTTTGAATCTACTAGAAGGGTATTTTTATGTCCATAACTTTTTGACTAGAGAAAATATTACTTTTGCGCTCCTCAAAGTCGTTCCCCACATCAAAGATTGGTGGGAAACTTTCTGTGAGAAAAGGGAGATAGAGGAACCCTCACTATTTACAGTCATGACCACCTGGGATTCCTTCAGGGATACTATTAAGGAACAATACTACCCTGTCGAAAGTTATGACAACTTGTATATGAAATGGACCACACTGCGGCAAGAAAGAGACCAAGCAGTGCCAAATTTCACGAATATATTTCATACCTTTCACACCAAGCTGGGTATCAAAGATCCAGAGCAACATCTGGTGCTCAAGTATCATGGCGCTCTGCATAGATACATCCAAACCAGAATGGAATTTTTGGACATCTCATTCTTGGGCGCGGCCTACCGATATGCTGTCAAAATAGAGCAAAACTCAAACAAAGATGTGGCAATTTGGGCCTGGGAATCCCTCACAACAAAGTACAGGAAAGGGCATCCCCAACCCACAGAACAAAGGACATAGAAAATATGGTGTAATGTACCTCAAAAACTATCACAATTTTTTTGTTTGTTTGTACAATTATCCTTGCATAGTTTCGAGATTCAAGCAATTAAGTCTTCTGTTATAAATCTTGAGTCTTAAAGTTTTTTAGAGACCTTATTGTCATCAATTGTCTTTACTATGAAACTTAAAACTTCCTACTCGACGATACAATGAGTGTATACTCCTCCCTTCAATGTTATTTAAAGTCTTGTAAAAATTACCAATATTTTCTTATTTGATGATGTCTATAACACCAACACATGTTTAACTATACGAGCGACTTGTAAACAGGTCTATTACTTCCATACCTCCAATCGGGGAAAGATTCTCCAATCAACACACAACAACTCCCAAAATCGCGAAAAGTGACCAGCATGTCGGGATTTCGGAGTTCGGGATTTTGCGAGTACAACAACCAACATCAATGCACAAAAATTCTCGAAATCGCGAAAAGTGACCAGCATTTTGGGATTTCAGAGTTCGGGATTTTGCGAATACAACAGCTAACATCAACACACAACAACTCCCAAAATCGCGAAAAGTGACCAACATTCGGGATTTCGGAGTTCGGAAATTCGCGAATACAATAGCTAATATCAACAGATACAAACCTCCGAAATGCGAAACAAAGGGAAGGTTGGACTAGCGCTTCGGGGTTTCAGGGTTCGAAACTTCGTGAGTTCAAGTGTCCCAAACTTCAACATATACGAACTTCTGAAATGCGAAAAGGAAAAGTGGGGCCCGCATTTCGGGGTTTCGGGGTTCGGGACTTCGTGAGCTCAAGTACCCAAACAACAACATATGCAAACTTCCGAAATGCAAAAAAGGAAAAGTGGGGCCCACATTTCGGGGTTTCGGGGTTCAGGACTTCGTGAGTTCCAGTGCCCAAACATCAACATAAACAAACTTTTGAAATGCGAAAAAAACATGCCCAACACTTCGGGATTTCGGGATTCGGAATCCCGCGACTTCAAAAGCCAAAACATCAAACACAAACAATTCCCGAAATTATGAAAAGGAACATGGACTAACATTTTGGGTTTTCAGGATTCGGGTTTTGGGGTTTCAAATTCCAATCAACCACACACAACAACTTCCGAATTCCGAAAGGTGAAAGGATGTGGGACCAACACTTCAGGATTTCGGGATTCGGGGTTTTGGGTTTTCAAAAACCAAACACCAATACACAACAACTCCCGAATTCCGAAAAGTGAAAGGATGTGGGACCAACACTTCAAGATTTCGGGATTTGGGGTTTCAAAAGTCAACATCCAACATACAACAACTTCTGAATTTCAAAAAAGATAGGAATGTGGGACCCGCACTTCGGGATTTCGGGGTTTGGAAAAGCAAGGGAACTTTGCATAATTGTAACCCACAAGTCCCGAATGCTGAAATTCACATTATTTTCATAGCTCTAAGATTTTTGCCTTGTATTGGTATTCTTACTTTCGTTCTGTGAAAACAGTAGGGGTAGAAGGACTCTATATCCGTTTACCTCACATAATTTCGAAAATCTAAACTCATGAGTTTATACGCACAAAAGGGCACAAAGGATAAAATTTTCTGTATAAGGTAAATTCTATAATATTCACTTAGAGACTCTTTTAATCAATGCATTAAACGTCAACAATACTAGATCTATGCATCTATGTAAATACATGATTAAGAATATCATTCCATCAGAGATTGGTCATTATAAATGATGTTCCGAGGGATTTGAGTTTGGTTTCTTGGGGATTTATCTACAGAGAGGATCTGCCTCATTGACGTTAATATCCTCCTTTCCTTACTTACTTATTGAAATATAATTACAGATTTCCTTCACATATATTCCCCACAACAAAGAAAATGGAAAACATTACAGTTCCTATTTAATCAATACAATGCATCAGAAAAATCATTAAGAAAGAGAATGGACATCATTCCAGTTCGGATTTAATATGACATCGAAGTAAAAACATAGCCATTCATAATAGAGAGGGGTAGATCAACATATCTGAATCCAATCCTCGGGAAGACAAAGGGAACAACCATGTTCCTCCCAACCGTAGAACAGGGCAGCCAAAGTCACTTGCCCGATTCACCCCTAGCCTGACCATGAATCCATGAGGGCGAACTTGGAAACTCCTCCTCAGTAATGTCCTTAAATACCAACAGTTATCCTCTTGCCTCACACTTACTTAACAGTTCTCATAACATCAAGGCAATTATGTTTCAACAAGCTCCTCTTGCCTCACACTCAATCTGCAGTGTTCATAACAACAAGAGAGCTCATAAATCCTTTCCCAGCATACTTGGCAGTGTCCTACCTCCTCGCATATGTTATTTATCCATTTTTTTGCCCATGTCTTTTGCCTCCATTGGGGATTTTCACAGCTTTCTTAATCCCTGATTTTCAGGGGCTGCCAGTGGCCAAATCTCTGATTTTCCACTTGTAATCATCAGCCTAGAGGCAGTTCCAACTTGTTCCCCACTCATGGAGTCATGGTCAGCTAATTTTTAACATGGCTGTTCCATTTGTCCTCTTGCAGTTAATATAAATATTCTGTTGTGATACAAGTGTCATAGTTAAATAGTTAGTTGAGTCCAAATAGATCTCTGCCCAATAGTCACAATAATTAAATACAATTATTAAATTCGAAATTCAGAATTTTCATAAATGGAAAAAAATTTCCAGATTCGAATTTGCCAAAAATGGAAATAAATTTCTAGCACACAAAAATAAAAATATTTATTTTTGGGGGATGTCACAGATGGACAGTATCAAAACAACCAGTCCAAGCTGCAAGAAAAGAAGGACACCAGAAAGACAAAGAAAGATACCGGGAAGTGGTGCGACTTCCATAAGAGCCCTTGGCATAACACTACTGACTGCCGCTCAAAGTAATCCCTGGTGGTTGAAGTGAAAGCTTCTGAATCAGATGCAGGTTTAGACTATGAGACAAAACCAGAAAGGGGAAGATGAATCATTGATGTGGAACCCAGTGCCATCGTTGCTACCAGCAAGCTCCAGCCTGGTGAACCAGATGAGCCAGAAGAAGGAGAACGCTTCTTCCATTCACAGATGTGGGTAAAAGGCACCCCGCTGCACTTCATCATGGATAGTGGTAGCTAGAAGAACCTCATAGCATCAAAGGTCATCAAGCAGTTGGCCCTGCTGACAACACCACACCCACAACCCTACACCTCTCGATGGCCCCAACTCTATGAGATAGACCTGGACTTCGCCACCATATACCAAATGTTGGGTGCAAATGCAGTTGTCAATAATTTCCATCTTTAGGATGGGTTGTTGTGTCATCTAAGCCATATCTGTGTTCCATCAAGCGAGCGAGCGAAGCTGATCTGTTAAGCCCACTACAGTCGGGTGGAAGGACACTTCGGCATCGAAAAGACAGTGGTGATGCTACATAAACATTTCTACTGGCCGAAACTTCGACAGGAGGTCAGCAAGTCTATGAGGTCCTGCACTGCCTACGCTATTGCCAAACTGACCAATAAGAAATAGGGCTTGTACACCCCTCTTCCTACTCCTAAGAGGCCATGGGAATCCATCTCAATGGACTACATGTCAGGCCTCCCGTCCACCAAGCGGGGAAATGACCGTGTTTTTTTGGTTGTTGATCGCTTTTCTAAGATGGTGATTCTGGTTGCCTGCAAGAAGAACATCATAACAGAGGACACTACCAATTGATTCTTTGAACAAGTCTGGGTACATTTTGGAATCCCACAAACCATTGTCTTAGATCAGGAAAGTCGATTTCTTAGCACATTCTGGTCGAGCCTCTGGTCACTGCTGGACACCAAACTCACCAAATCCATGGCCTTCCACCCCCAGGCAGATGACCAAACCGAGGTCGTAAATCGAATGATTGTGCATATCCTTCACATGTATAATTCAAAGCACCCTCCCACATGGGATGAGAGCCTTCCCTATGTCCAACATAGCTACAATCGAGCCCTGCATAGCTCAACCGACCACAACCCCTTTTAGGTGGGGTTGGGATTCCAACCATTGGGTCCCATAGATGTTGCACTTCCCCTTGTGGTCACCTCGACCGACTCATCTCCTGCTCCAACTGAAGCTGATAAATCCACCCAGTTCATTGAGTGGATCCAGAACATCCACCAACAGGTTCAGGATATCCTACAAAAGTCCAATGACAAGTAGAAGTAGCGCTGTGATCAACATTGGGTGCCACATACGTTTCATGTGGGAGACAAAGTTTGGTTGCACTTGTAGAAAGAATGCCTTATAGGATGCCATTGGAATCTTCGCCCACTCCGTCATGGGCCGTACACCATCACCAAGGCCATGGGAGATAATTGTTTTGAGCTCAACATTCCTCCTTTCCTTGGCCTACACCCAGTGTTCAATGTGGATCTCCTTCGCCCTTATTTCCCACCATTATTGGACATCTCAGATGTAGCAGAGCGTCTGACACCAACATATCTCAACCTCGACATAGATGCTATAGACAAGTGGTTGAATCTACTAGAAGGGTATTTTTCTGTCCATAACTTTTCGAATAGAGAAAAGATTACTTTTGCACTCCTCAAATCCGTTCCTCACGTCAAAGATTGGTGGGAAACTTTCTGTGAGCAAAGGGAAATAGAGGAACCCTCACTATTTACAGTCACGACCACCTGGGATTCCTTCAGGGATGCTATTAAGGAACAATACTACCCTGTCGATAGTTATGACGACTTGTATATCAAATAGACCACACCACAATAAGAAAGAGACCAAGTAGTGCCAGATTTCACAAATATCTTTCATACCTTGCGCACCAAGCTCGGTATCAAAGATTCAGAGCGACATCTGGTGTTCAAGTATTGTGGTGCTCTGCATAGATACATCCAAACCAAAATGGGATTTTTGGACATCTCATCCTTGGGTGCGGCCTACCGATATGTCGTTAAAATCAAGCATAAGCTCAAACAAAAGAAGCAAGAATTTGGGCCTGGGTACCCATCACAACAAAAGCCAGGAAAGGGCGGCTCCAACCCATAGAATAGAGGACAAAGAAAATATGGACAGTATCAAGACAACCAGTCCAAGCCGCAAGAAAAGAAGGACACCGGAAAGACAAAGAAAGATACTGGGAAGTGGTGCGACTTCCATAAGAGCCCTTGGCATAACACTACTAACTGCCGCTCAAAGCAGTCGCTGCTGATCGAAGTGAAATCCTATGAATAAGATGCGGGTTCAGACTCTGAGCCAGAACCAGAAAGGGGAAAATGGATCATTGATGTGGAACCCAATGCCACCGTTGCTACCACCATGCTCCATCCTGGTGAACCAGACGAGCCATAAGAAGGAGAATGCCTCTTTCATTCACAGATGTGGGTAAAAGGCACCCCATTGCACTTCATTGTGGATAGTGGTAGCTGGAAGAACCTCATATCAGCAGAGGTCATCAAGTGGCTGGCCCTACCAATAGCACCACAACCACAACTCTACACCTCTGGATGGCCCCAACTCTATGAGACACTCTTGGACTTCACCACCACCTACCAAATGTTGTGTGCAAATGAAATTGTTGATAATTTCCATCTTTAGGATGGGTTGTTGTGTTGTCTAGGCCATATCCATGTTCCATCAAGCGAGCGAGTGAAGATGATCTGGGAATCCCACTAAAGTTGAGTGGCATAACACTTTGGCATCGAAAAGACAATGGATATGCTACAAAAACATTTCTACTGGCTGAAACTTCTATAGGAGGTCAAAAAATATATGAGATCATGCACTGCCTGCGCTATTGCCAAACCGACCACTAAGAAATAGGGCTTCTACACCCCTCTTCCTACTCCTGAAAGGCCATGGGAATCCATCTCAATGGACTACATGTTGGGCCTCCCATACACCAAGTGGGGAAATGACTGTGTTTTTGTGGTTGTTGACCGCTTTTATAAGATGGCGATTCTAGTTGCCTCCAAGAAAAACATCACAATAGAGGCCATTGCCAAGATCTTCTTTGAATGATTTTGGCTACATTTTGGAATCCCACAAACCATTGTCTCAGATTGGGACAGTCAATTTCTCAGCACATTCTGGTCGAGCCTCTAGTCACTGCTGGACACCAAGCTCACCAAATCCACGACCTTCCACCCCTAGACACATGGAAAAAATGAGGTCGTAAATTGAATGATTGTGCATATCCTTCGCATGTATAATTCAAATCACCCTCACACATGGGATGCGATCCTTCCCTATGTACAACATAGCTACAACCAAGCCCTGCATAGCTCAACCGACCACGGCCCCTTTCAGGTGGGGTTGAGATTCCAACCATTGGGTCCCATAGTTGTTGCAATTCCCCTTGCGGTCACCTTGACCAACTCATATCCTGCTCCAATTCAAGCTCACAAAGCCACCTGGTTCATTGAGCAGATCCAACACATCCACCAATAGGTTCAGGATATCCTAAAAAAGTCCAATGACAAGTACAAGCAGCGCCATGATCAACATTAGGTGCCACATAAGTTTTAGGTGGGCGGAAAATTTTGGTTGCACTTGCAGAAAGAACACCTTACAAGACCCCATTGGAAGCTTCACCCACTTCTTTGTGGGCCGTACACCATCAACAAGGCCGTCGGGGATAATTCCTTTGATATCAACATTCCTCCTTTCCTTGGCCTGCACCTAGTGTTCAACGTGGATCTCCTTCGCCCTTATTTCCCACCATTATTGGACACCTCAGACATAGCAGAGAAGCTGACACCAACATAAATCAACCCCAACTGCATACAATAGGCATCCAACGATCAGATTGTGGACACAAAGATCAAGGGCACTCAACAACAAAGGATCTAGCTTTATCGAGTCGTCAAAGCAGGGCAACTCCTGCACCAAGGCAAGTGGCTCACCCGTGTCCAAATTCAACATA
This sequence comes from Picea engelmannii, assembly GCA_009831015.1. Taxonomy (NCBI): domain Eukaryota; kingdom Viridiplantae; phylum Streptophyta; class Pinopsida; order Pinales; family Pinaceae; genus Picea; species Picea engelmannii. The sequence continues at coordinate 28,537 of ML840976.1, forward strand.
AATTTCCTCATATGATGGGGGAACTCAATGCAATGGAGATAATTTATTCCTAAGGAGTGAGGATTGATATAGGTGGATATCGGTGGCCACCCACCTCTTCCAACTGTCTCAAAACAGTTTTTTGACAATTTTGGCAATTTACTATTTTTAACAGTTTTAACTTTCGGGGACATTTTGAGGGCCTAAATGAAAGTTTTTCGAGATTGATATTCTCAATGATAGCCGAAGGAATGATATATTCCAACGGGATATCAAACGCCTAAAACGGAGATCGTATGCAAAAGTTACGACCCTAGGAAGTTGATGTACTAACTTACCCAAACGGGGCCCACATGACTTTTGGCGCTTCATATCCTAGGGTTAGGTTTTTGGATGTCTAGGGTTTTTGGAAATCCTGTTTATTGTAAAAAGGCCTTCAGAGCCTCATTTTAATTATCTTCTTGCAAATGAGTGCAACTATCACATCTCTTCTCAGAGATAAGCCACCACCATTCCAGTAAGCTTGTTTCTGTTGCATTTTACAGTTTCAACTTATTTCCTTATTGAATAGAAAACCAGTTTTACTGTATCTCTATTATTTTGTGTTAAGAACCTATTAATAATCTATATTCATTTCATTCTGCTCATAAAATCTGGATCAGTGGTATCAGAGCGATTTGCGCCTTGTCATCTTAATGCATGTCCCCAATGAGGTCGGAGTTAGGTCTCGAGCTTGTTTCTCTTAAGGAAAAAATCTCTCACACACCCAAGAGACCTCTCATTGCAGGAGAAAAGAAAGATGATGGGAAAGGAGATCCTTTCAAACTGTTGATTGAGGAAGCCCTCATGCAACAAAGGAATGAGATGATGAATAGTTTCGAGCAAATCCTTCGACGACTACCAACAGACGATGCATCTTCTTCGAGCGTAGGCGCCACCCCCTTCAAGGTACAAATAAACTTCAATATTTCTATATTTGAAGGTTAGATAGACGCAGATGCTATAGAAAAGTGGTTAAATATACTAGAAGGGTATTTTTCTATCCATAACTTTTCAAATAGAGAAAAGATTACTTTTGCACTCCTCAAAGTCGTTACCCACGTCAAAGATTGGTGGGAAACTTTATGTGAGCAAAAGGAAACAGAGGAAACTTCACTATTTATAGTAACAACCACCTAGGATTCCTTCAAGGATGCTGTTAAGGAACAATACTATGCTGTTGGAGGTTATGACAACTTGTATACCAAATGGACCACACCATGGCAAGAAAGAGACCAAGTAGTGCCAGATTTCATGAATATCTTTCATACCTTGTGCACCAAGCTGGGTATCAAAGATTCAGAGAAACATCTGGTGCTCAAGTATCACGATTCTCTAGATAGACACATCTAGAACAAAATGGATTTTTCAGACATCTCATCCTATGGCGCGACATACCAATATGCCATCAAAATCAAGCAGAAGCTCAAACAAAAGACGCGATAATTTGGGCTTGGGAACCCCTCACTACAAAAGCCAGGAAATGGTGGCCCCAACCCATAGAACAAAGGTAAAAGAAAATATGGACAGTATCAAGATAACTAGTCCAAGCTGTAAGCAAAGAAGGACACCAGAAAGACAAAGAAAGATACCAGGAAGTGGTGTGACTTCCATAAGAGCCCTTGGCATAACATTGCTGACTGCCACTCAAAGCAGTTGCTGGTGGCCGAAGTGAAAGCCTTTGAATCAGATGCGGGTTCAGACTCTGAGCCAGAACCAAAAAGGGGAAGATGGATCATTGATTTGGAACCCAGTTCCACCATTGCTACCACCAAGCTTCAACATGGTGAACCAGACGAGCCAAAAGAAGGAGAACACCTCTTCCATTTACAGATGTGGGTAAAAGGCACCCTGTTGCACTTCATCATAGATAGTGGTAGCCAGAAGAACATCATCTCAATAGAGTTCCTCAAGTGGCTGGCCCTGCCGACAACACCGCACCCATAACCCTACACCTTTGGATGGCCCCAACTCTATGAGATAGACCCAGACTTCGCCACCACCTACCAAATGTTGGGTGCAAATGCAATTGTCGATAATTTCTATCTTTCGGATGGGTTGTTGTGTCATCTGGGCCATATTTGTGTTCCATCAAGTGAGTGAGCGAAGATGATCTGGGAATCCCACTACAGTCGGGTGGCAGGGCACTTCGCCGTTGAAAAGACAGTGGCAATGCTACAAAGACATTTATACTGGTCGAAATTTCGACAGGAGGTCAACAAGTATATCAGGTCCTTCACTGCCTACACTATTACCAAACCGACCACTAGGAAACAAGGCCTGTACACCCCTCTTCCTACTCCTGAAAGGCCATGGGAATTCATCTCAATGGACTACATGTCGGGCCTCGCGTCCACCAAGCATGGAAATGACTGTGTTTTTGTGGTTGTTGATCACTTTTCTAAGATGGAAATTTTGGTTGCCTGCGAGAAGAACATCACAACAGAGGCCACTTCTAAGCTCTTCTTTGAATGAGTTTGGGTACATTTTGGATTCCCACAAACCATTGTCTCAGATAGGGACAGTCAATTTCTCAACACATTCTGGTTGAGCCTCTGGTCACTGTTGGACACCAAGCTCACCAAATCCATGACCTTCCACCTCTAGACAGATGGCCAAACTGAGGTCGTAAATCGAATGATTGTGCATATCCTTTGCATGTATAATTCAAAGAACCCTCACACATGGGATGAGATCCTTCCTTATGTCCAACATAGCTACAACCGAGCCCTGCATAGCTCAACCGTCCACAGCCCCTTTCAGGTAGGGTTGGGATTCCAACCATTGGGTCCCATAGATGTTTCACTTCCCCTTGCGGCCACCTTGATCGACTCATCTCTTGATCCAAATGAAGCTAAAAAATACACCCAACTCATTGAGCGGATCCAACACATCCGCCAACAGGTTCAGAATATCCTACAAAAGTCCAATGCCAAGTACAAGCAGCGCCATGATCAACATCAGGTGCCACATAAGTTTCAGGTGGGCGACAAAGTTTGGTTGCAATTGTAGAAAGAAGGCCTTATAGGACCCCATCGGAAGCTTCTCCCACTCCATTATGGCCCATACACCATCACCAAGGCCATGGGGGATAATTCTGTTGAGCTCAACATTCCTCCTTTCGTTGGCCTGCACCCAGTGTTCAATGTGGATCTCCTTCGCTCTTATTTCCCACCATTATTGGAACCTCAGACGCAAAAGAGCGTTTGACACCAACGGATCTCAACCTCGATTGCATACAACAAGAATCCAATGATCATATTGTGGACACACAGATCAAGGGAACTCGACATCAAAGGATCCAACTTTATCGAGTCATCAAAGCTGGTCATCTCCTACACCAAGGCAAGTGGCTCACCCGGGGCCAAATTCAGCAGAAATTTCCTCATCTGATGGGGGAAATCAATGCAATGGATAACATTAATTACTAAGGAGGGAGGATTGATCCAGGTGGATATCAGTGGCCACCCACCTCTTCCAACTCGATCAAAACAATTTTCTGACAATTTTGGCAATTTACTATTTTTAGTAGTTTTAACTTCCGGGGCCATTTTGAGGGCCTAAATGAAGGTTTTTCGTGATAGATATTCTCAATTATAGCCTAATAGATTATTGATCCTCCAAAATGAATCTCCTCGACGATACCTTTCCAACGGACTATCACACGCCTAAAATAGATATCGTATGCAATAGTTACGACCCCAGGAAGTTGATGTACTAACTTACCCAAATGGGGCCCACATGACTTTTGGCGCTTCATCTCCTAGGGTTAGGGTTTTGGATGTATAGGGTTTTTGGAATTCTTGTTTATTGTAAAAATTCCTTCATAGCCTCATTGTAATGATCTTCTTGCGAATGAGCGCAACTGTCACATCTCTTCTCAAAGATAAGCTGCCACCATTCCAGCAAGCTTGTTTCCGCTGCATTTTACAGTTTCAACTTATTTCCTTTTTGAATAGAAAACCAATTTTACTGTATCTCTATTATTTTGTGTTGAGAACCTACTAATAATCTATAGTCATTTCATTCTGCTCATAAAATCTGGATCACTTTTGGACCAATTGCCTTCTGTACCCTTGAAGGGCTTCAAATTTTGTTATCCTTTTCATTACGATCAGCCTGACTATCGACTATACCCATTTGGTGACCGATTGTGAGATGGAAACCTAGTTTCCTATTCTTATGGACTTACAAAGGTGACTGCGGGGGTATACTACATTACCTATGGTATACATTAGATCATGCTTTGTAGAGTATACCCGGAGGGTGTTTCCATCTTCGAGTTACACTTGCACCGGTAAGTTGCTCTAGTGTCGATTGGCGTAATTGTTCTTCCCACTAGTTAGGTTTCTACTTGATTTTCCTTTAAGAACGTTTAGTGTGTGCTATGTGATTCACGCTAGCTAAACCTAACAATTTCGGTTGATCATTTCACAAGGTGGAAGATCAATAGGTTTGTCACTCACGTCGACTTCAGGGCCTATCGCTGATTACTTTAGAGACACCTTTGCCACCATTGAGGTGTAGGATAGACCAAGAAGGATCATTTAAAGCTATCAGGCCATAGAAACATGTACCCAAGCTAGCTCTGAGAGAAGACTTTCTTTCACTGAAGGAATCCATTGTTTCTGACCTCGAGACCAAATATTTTAGGCCAGGAAATCCTCCGATCATTGAATTATCAACACCACTTCTAATTCAGATAGTCCCTCTCGAGGTAACTTCTTCTGAATGACAGATTGTTTGGCGAGCAACGATGGAAGTGACTAACGCTACTTCATCAGGGAGTCCTCATACTCCCATCACAACTATCGTAGGAGGGGGTGTTTTACCTCTTCCCCCACCTCCACCTGTCAGGACTATGACTATCCAAGCGCTCACTACTTTGGGTAGTGGCTCGATTCCTTCGATGACTTTTCCCACTATTCCCTCTATTCAGAACATGTTAGGCTCACCATTTTCATATGGGAAGCTTGGTTTTGACTCTAACTCAGTTCTCACATACTCTACTCTATATAAAATTGGTATGGGGCCACGGTGATCTAGATTATTTTGAGAATGACATGAAGAAAAAAATATAACCAATATATAATAAGGAAATACACCAAGATAATGAAGAGAACACCGAAATATAGTGAAAATCAACTTCTATTAATGAACAAGAGACAAAAAACACTTTAGAACACAAATTGGTAGAATGGGGTAGTGTTGGCACATGGGAAGACCCAGGGTTCAACTCTTCAACAACGCACCAACAAAACCCTAACTACCGACCCTTTCGGCAACACCTGCGAAGTAGGTGAAGTCTCACTTGAGGTAGAGGTAGGGGGTTACATGACTCAGGTGTCTATAACCAAGATGGGACACATATCTGTGATTACAACACTTCGCAAATACTTTAATAACACTTAGAATATGACATTAATTAGTTCATTAGCTTCATTAACATCGCATAACAAAACCTAAGATAGATCGGCGCAATCATAGTAAAGATCAATCACTTCAACTACTTAGCACACAACACAGAGTAGATCTAACATTCATTCGTCCTTACCATAGGTGAAGCACTAAGCATCTATAAGTCTATCTAACATACATAATAAGCAAAGCAGATTCACAATATAAATAACACAGCACAAAGAAACCAAAAGACACAAGATATACATGGTTCACCCCAGTGTGGGGCTACTTCCACCAACTTCTTCGTCTTCTTTATTAGTTTCCAATCTCTTACATTCATATGCTACTGCGCACTAAGCCACAAAGCCAAGATTCACAGAGGAAAGGAGATATGTGCACTAAGTGGTAGATCCTCCTTCCCAAAACTAGGTCACAACACAAAACCAACTTTCTCTATCAAGCACAGAGCCTTACATACACAATCTGCTGCACAAAGAAACCCACACTACTTTCACTTAGCTACTATCTTATGTGTCTCCTTCTTTTTCCTCAATTTATGTGTCTCCTTCTACCATACATTCTTATCTATTTATACTTTTACATTTCCTTACAAAAATTACTAAACATGAGTAAACCCATGGGCCAACATCCCATAATCGATTACAAAAACCATAATGAACCCCTTGTTGGGTCCACAAATCCCACAAAATGAGTGAGATCCGCGATCTCAGCTCTGCCTGGGCGCTCCTTCCTCGATCACTGTGTCGAAGTCCAAAAAGTGGTCAAACCTAACCAAGATTTCCTCAAAACTTGATCAAAGGCAAACAAGCCCCCAACACTCACCTGTGACTCATCCCGAGTCACTTAAGTGTGGGCAATGTTTCTTTGAAGGCCTCGAGCTTCACTTGAGTGGCCTCAACTTACTGCTTCACCTGAGCGTCCTGCTCAGCGAGCTCTTGAATCATCTTCTTTGTAATAGGTCCTTCCATGCGTTGTTCCACTGTTGCAACCACTTGGTCCAGTTGTGAGCCTTGTCCTTCAATGTCTTCAAACACCTTGCAGGCCTCATCCTTCATAGGTTGTAGTTTCTGCATGAATTCCATTACTCTGCCTTGGATGACAGTAATCTGTTGTTGTACCACACATTGTTCTTGTGATCTTTTCATTCTCTCGACTGCAGTGAGTAGCTTCATCTGCGCCTGTACTAACAGTGCCTGCTACTGCGCCTCCTATAACTACACTTCCATTTTCCTTAGCTTTGGGTCTTTTGTGTGACGTTCATAAGTCTGCGTGCTTCTATTACTCAGTTGTTTTCATTATGAGGTGATGTATCTGATCCTTCCAACTGTGTTCTTAGTGGATTCCTCCCTCTGATTTCACACCTCCTGTGGAGTTCTTGGTACTGCTTGAATCTCCAAATCCATTATCCTCACTTGAAGCTGCTAGATAGCCTCAGCGCACTTCGCCACTTGAATCTCAACCAATTCTTGTTCCTCCTGTGCCAAGCCGAGCATAGATCAAAGTTTTTTATTCACCGCTTATTTGACCACATTATTCTCCACGAGAAGCTGGTCCTTTTATCTCTGTATCTTCTCTTTTTCCTCATCGAGCATCGCCCGAAACTCATCCTTCTCATTTTCATAGGCGGTTATGCAGTATCATGCAACTCATAGTTTCTCTAAGACTTCCTTTTTCTCTTTCTTTATAGATTCTATAGCCTTCTTCTTTTCTTCTTGGGATCTCTGAATTCGAGCCTCTATCGCATTTGCAAGTCCTCTTAATTGGGCAAGCTCATCCCCCAATTTTGCAATCTCCGACGAGGAAGGTACAATGGGCACTGCGCAGACAGATTGAATAACCTTCTATACTTCCTTGAATTCCTTCTCAACCCTTCCATTTAACTCCTCCTTCTTCACTTCGTATCTCTGTAAGATATCTTCAGATTCATCCTCCATGGCTCCACAAACTAGACTGATATCATCCTATGTGAGCGTGGCCTCTGGTTGGGGCTTACTAGCACGGGTCTTCTTTCTTGCCGAAGGTTTCTACAGAGAAACCTTCCTCTTCTGCGGTGCTTCAGTAGAGGGATCTTTCGACGGTGTAGCTTCACCTTCTCCTTGCTTTTCTCCTTCATCCCCTCCTCATTGTCCATCTTCTTGGTATTATCCTCCTCCTCCTCCTATGGGTGATCCAAATCCAATTTCTTCAGAGGCCCTGTCCTCCTCATCAGTTTCTATATTATAGGCTTCCTCCTTTTTCTTCTTCTTCTTCGCACTGGACTATCCAGTATGCTCGACGAACTTCTCTAACTCACTGCGTTTGCCCAAAATTCTCAATTTTAAACAGGCAGGTCGGGGTATGCGAACGAGTAGGTGGAGTAAACAAAGGATGGCGAGGTATGATAGCACAACTTGAAACACAATCACTTCTCTTCTTGTCTTAGATAATTACGAGTTGCAAAAAGTGGTCCCGGTGCAACATCCAACGGGTTAAATAAGCGAGCATCATAATGGATTCTTCCAATAGGCAGGACTACTTCCATTAATGTGAATATGTCTGTTATGGCACAGTATTAATGTCCCAAACGCGGTCCATCCGCCCATAAATGCATTTCCTAGCTGTTCTGGAGCGTCATTCTAACGGTTGGGGTGGCTCCAACGGTCATATAGCTTCGTTAGGGTGAAGTCCCATTCTATGCGGTTCTGCTATTTTGGAGAGGTTCAAATCCTGCAAACCTGCCTCTTGCGAAGTCTTCCATGTAACTTCCTGTAGATTTTCCAACTTGGATTTCTTCTTACTGAGCTTTCTTGCCTTCTTTCCTATGATCTAAATCTCTCTAACTATTTTTGGATTCCTCTTTCCCTTCCTATTCTTATCTTCTCCTAGCATAGTGAATTTTCATTGATGATTTGCTCTCAAAGGGTTCGAAGTTAATACATCTTCTCTTATTAATTCCAGGGTGGGTATCCTTCTTTCTTGCATGGATAGGTCCTTCAAACCTTCTTGCATTCTTTCAACTTCGACAACTAATTCTCTTGCATTCTGTTGCTTCAACTTAACTTCTTGTTCTTCTATCAGTTGGTCTATTTTTCTAGCTATGAAATCCCTTAGTTCTTGCCTTTTCTTTTCTATGGCTTCTTCCTCTGCTTTCCTTCTGATCTAATCCTTCTCGACCCAAGTCTTTCCTAACAAAAGTGGGAATGGGGCACTGTTCTCAAAAAATTTAATGACTTCAAATTCCTCTTCAGTCGGTGTTCCATGGATAATAATCGGTACATTAGTAACTCTTCCACATAGGGTTATCATATTTCCTTTGAACAAGGCTATCCTTCCCAATGAAGGTATAACAATAGGATTTCCCAAAATTTTCCAAGTGTCTTCTGTCATAATATTCACTTGTGTTTCCTCATCCAAGACACAGTCTATGTCGAAGTCTCCTATTCTTACATTTATTTGTGTTGGCCCTTGGTTATGAAAGGAAACAAAGAACCAGGAATATAAGGTAAAAATAGAACTTCGTGAGAGACACAATGTCTGTCACTGGGTCGAAGTGAGAAAAAGATAAGAAAAGATGGAGCAAAGTGAGGAAAAGCAAGATGTTGGATGAGGAGATTGAGGATGACAGATCAACAAGGAAGATGGATCGAGGACAACTCAGGAAGTGGAAAAATCCACCATTGGATGCTTTGGAGCACCGCACGAGAAGGAAGGAAAGACAGGCTGGTGAATTTCAGAAAAAGTGGATCAAGTTGACCTAGGGTCTTAAACACCTAGGGTTTTGGTAATTAGGGTTTTGACACCTAGGTTTCAGCCTAAGGCTGTCGGTGAGGTATTGTAATGTATAAATAATGGTCAAGATGACTTGGGTCAAGGGGTTATGATATTGTTATTGATTTAGATCTATTGTTGTGGTGAGAGGTCATTGTATTGTGAGAGAGAAGTGATGAAGACTTCTAGTATTGTAAGATCTTCAGCTGGGTGTGAAGATCAGATCCTGTAGCTGGGTGCATAGGAGGGGGGAGAGAAAGACAGAAGGAGAGAGAGGATCTGTTGGCCAAGAGTGTAGATCAGAACTGTAAGATTTATCTTAATATATCATAATCAAAGTTCTGTGGACGTAGCCCTAGATAGAGGGTGAACCACGTACATCTTGTGTTTTGTGAGTGATTAATGCTTTGATATCTGCCATTATTATACTGTTATTTGAATTACTATGTTAGATCAAGATCTATAGTTGCGCAGAGTAGATTTCACTAGTAAATGATTTATGAATACCGTGATTGTTGTTATAAAAGATCCACTTGATATTCCCCTGGTTGTAGACATCTCTTTCTTGCAACCCCCTCATCGCTACTTCTGGTGAGACTGCATCTGCTTCGCAGGTGTTTCTGAAAGGGCCAATATCTAGGGCTTGTTGGTATGCTCTTGGAGTGAACCTTGGGCCTTCCCTTGTTCCAACAAATGGTTCCATTGCCAGGACATGAATCTTTTTAAGGGAAGGTCAAGGTGGTTCCCATCGAAGACAAATATTCATAAGTGGATTGAGGATCAATGAAGGACTTCGCTGAAGCCTAGAACAAGAACCCTAAACTGAGTACTGAAGATTGGCTACAAAGATACATTTTCACCGACATTCACGAGATCTTCTTTGGAGGAATCCATCAGGAGCTACATGAGTAGTTGGCTAGGTTAGATGACACATAGTTTGAGATCATATCTAGACCTCCTATGGTTTGGACACTGACGCTGATACAGAAGGTCAAGAGAAGTGACAACGTTGTATCCAGAGCAGTAGATAATTGGTTTGATAGTACCATTGGAGGGTATATCACCGAGTTTGTTGTTGACAAAACATAATTGTATAGCCAAGCCGAGAGATACTTTTTCAAAGGACCCAGAGGAATTTTTTTTCACTTTCTTGAGCTAAGAATCAAGATTCTCTTGCATGAAAACCACATCTTGAAGATACAGTAGATTGGTCGAACCAGAAAAGGATAATATTTAAGATCTCGGACAACGACAATGACACAGAAGTAGGACATACGCGCAGTGGAAAAGTATTCCAAGGGGTTCACCTTGAGAACTTGTTTAAGCAAAACTATGGAGAAGAGGGTTTCTACAACAAAGAAGAGGTAGATCTAACTAATGAAGAGCATCCAGAGCCCACCAGAACAGAAGAAGGGGAAGCTGAAGAACTGCGCCAAACATAGATAGAAAACTCAGGAACTGTGTGGACTATTGAAGTAAGTAACATTAATCCTCCTATTGTCCCAACAATACTTAGTAGTCAAAGTAGTCAAAACCACCAAAATATTCAGAGTATTATTATTATTATTATTATTATTAGAGACTCCCTATATTTAGAGGAGATGGATCTGAAGATCCAGATCAACATTGGTTTCTGTGTGAAGCCGTATGGAACATTAAAATTATCACCGATGAAGCCATCAAGAGAACCCAGTTCAACACTACGCTAAGGGACCTTGCACTGAGTTGGTACATGAAACTTGTCCAAGGACTGGCACAACCTAAGCCCCTGAATGAGATCAAGAATGTGATGATTGTAGAGTTTAAGAAACCTAATTCGAAGTCACGATGTATTACAGAACTAAAAGAGATTAAACAAAGGGTAGCATAACCTGTTTGGGAGTTCGACCAAAGATTCAAGACCCTCACAGGCCGATTAACTTTTTAGATTCCCAATGAACAGAAAAAAGAATGGTTCATCACTGCGCTGTTACCACACATAAGATTCTGTCTAATGTAGTAGAAGATTTCATCATAGGCATAAAATTTGGAGATCGCCATGAAGCTTGAATCAACACCGATGGGAGAATCTAGCTCAGGCATTAGCCAAATCATGAGCCAACTAACTAGTTTGTCTTTACAGGTCGAGGATATGAAGAAAGTTAAGGGAAAAGACAAAAGGGAAGATATCTGGTGTGTAAGATGCAGATATGAAGGCCATGATAAGGAACACTATCCCTTGTTTCATGATTACTTGGCCTCAGGGGTGCCGAGCTCCTTGAAGCAAGTTAACCTACCCTGGTGTGATGTATGAAGAAATAGGCATTGCCCAGGTGAGTGCTACTACATGCAGAAGTATGTTCTGACACCCACAAACTTGTATTGTACATTCTGTAAATCAGTGGGGCACAATGATTGAGATTGTAGAGCTTATGATCTCATGCATGAAAGGTTGAGAGAGATATACAAGATTCAAGGCGAAGTACAACAAGGAAGAAACATTTCACAGTACAACTCTCTGGGGAGAGGAAACTTCAATTCTCATGGTGGATACAGAGGATGAGGAAGAGCAGGAGGTATGGGATGAGGCTGAGGATAAATAATCTGTTACAACTGCACGCAGCCAGGACATTTAGCAAGGGATTGTCATAATCCTTATACAACTTGTAGTTACTATAACTCCTTTGAGAATGTCATAGAGGAATGCCTTGTGCTGCTGGCTAAACTTTAGGAAAGATGAGGACCTCAGCAGAATCCAAAAGTACAACTGATATATGCTGAACCTCACGGAGAAGACCCTAGAGTCGCTGTTATCACTCGAGGAGGTGCTGCTACAGGAGAAGACAGAGTAGCCAAGGAAAGATTGAAAATGACCACAGAGTCAGGAAAGCTACAGAAAAGACCCCAATGTTCGATGCTAAGAAAGAAAGACAGATATTTGAGTAGGCAAGAAAAGAGTTCAAAAGAGGTCAAGGATATTCATCAAAGAGATAACCAGAAATCAAATAATATGTCATGCCTCAGGCGTTTGATCCGTCTGCATCACCAACAGAAGGGAAAGAGGTAAGAAAACTCATGGAATTTTTGTGCACTTGTGTTAAGTTGATTCAAGATAAAGGCGTTGTACAAGAATTATAAGATTTACTCAAGAAGTATGAGCTGGGAAAGATAGTCCCCTTACTGAATAGAGAAGTGTACCAAATTGGAAAAAGGAGAAGGAAAAATAAACAATTACACTTGAATGCTCAGATAGGAGAGTATGAGATAGACTATATGGTCCTCGACTTAGGGTCGAAGGTCAATGTCATGACGAAGCAGACTTGGGCACTGATGGGAAAATATTCCCCTATCAGTCTTCGCATGGATAATAAGCAAGATGTCAACTCATTTGGACGATTAGAGCATGTCCCAGTGGACATCGATGGAGTAAGATTCTTTGCAGATTTTGAGGTAATTGAAATTGTTGATGATAGCTGCCCTTACCCTACATTGTGTTAGAAAAACAAGACCATGGAGCAATAAAATAAAACAAAT
>ML840976.1:51250-69540 GCA_009831015.1 Picea engelmannii
TTTTTGTCAGAGAAAATCACTTGGATTTGGAATGCGAGTTGAGGGGGTAACCTTGGAATGTGATATTCCAAGTCAAAAATTATTAAATTTGTGTCTATCGGGTCGATTCCACCAATAGCTTTCAACAGTGCCTTCCATTGTGTGGGAAAACTTTGAAGGACTTCGAGGGCTGACATCGCGGAAGGTGCTTGGGCCAGGTCTTCAATAATGCTGTAGTTCTGGGCATCACGAGCATGAGGATTGAAAGCCGCTTTTCGAACGATGCCCTTTGGAGGGGGGCGAGGAACTGTGTCGAGGCTCGATCGTTCGAGATGAAGAGGACCATTATTAGGTGGAGTCGTGGGAGAGCGTTGGACCAATGAAGGAGGTATATCATCAACCTTCTCTTTAGAGGGAGAATAATCTTTGGCTCAAGTGGTGAGTGCGATGTCATTCTTCTTTGAATCTCCAGTACACATTAATACATAGGACGTAGTAGAAGGGGAGGGTTGGTCATGAATGCCCAATTGGGCCTGTTGTTGAGAGGGGAAGGGTTGGGACAAAACGATCGGAGTGGGTAGTTTTGGGGCTCCTTGAAGGGACTTAGTAACCTTGACACGTCGTGGACAATCCTTCATGTAGTGATCATCACCACAGATAAGACAAGGGTATCAGGGTTTGCGCTTATCCCTATCGTCAACAGGTGGATTTTTTGTTTTCTCTACTTGCGATGTATTTTTGTCCTCCTTATTCTTACCCTTTCCCTTTCTGGATTTGTTTTTACTGGCTGGGGTATATTGAACTGCATTTACCTCATAAGTCTTGCCTGTGGGAGGGGTAGGAGACGAATCATTTTGAACATTAGAAGAAGCGGGTTTGGGGTTGTTGCTTGAGGCAGAATGTGGTTGGGCATGGAAAGTGCCAATCACACCATCGGCTGCATGAGAAGCAACTAGAGTAGTTGAAGTGGAGGAAGTGGAAGGACGAGGCGCATCAGGGAGTAAGTCGTAAAGAGTACCCGTTTGTGAGTAAATGAGGTCAAGGTATTGAGCACGACTTATGGCCTGTTCTTCCATGACAACTCCACCCATGGAGATGTCACAACCGATGTCATTCAAAAATGATTTTGTGAACCACTCTGCTAGCAACTGATTGGGAATTTTGAGTTTGATGAGACGTCAGGAAGTTCAAGTTTGATGAGATGTCGTCTCCATCGCCACTCATGAATGTGATCGGATATATGAGTGGCTTTGGTTTGTTTGAAAGAACTCAAAATCTCAGTTCCCGTTTCATAATGGATCGGTAACTGGTAGTGGGCGAGGAAATCCATAGCTAGGGTGTTGAAGTCGGTGAAGAAACCTCATGGTAATTCTATATACCACTTCACGGAAGAACTTATGAGAGTTCGTTGAAAAAGACGTAAATGAATAGAGTCATCCATCAAGGAGTTAGATGAACACTAGAGGTGAAAAGTCATGACGTGATTTTTCGGGTCTTCTCCCACTTTGCCATCGAATTTAGGGATGTCATATGGTAGCTTGGCTGGTATAGTGGGCCATTGGGGAGAGTGATGGATTGGATCATTTAAAATCCTCAACAGATCTGGGAGGTCCAAAGTGGCCAAGAAGGGTAACTGTCTATTCACATGCGGGTACTGGTGGCTTTGGGGAGGGAGTGCCGTCGAAAAACCAGTGGGACCATAAGCAGTCTACATATAATGCGAAGACCTAGGCAGATTCAGTGGTTGTTGTAGAGGAAAGTAGCCCATGGGATTGTATCCTTGAACAGGGATGTGAGTTTGAGAATTCAAGCCCCAAATAGGATTGGACATACCTGGATATGGTTGGCCTATACTAGGGGTTATAACGAATGTAGACGAAAGATGTTGCCCCCCAGTCAATTGAGGATTATGTTGTATTAGATGGTTCCAATACTGGGGCAAGGATGGAGGTATGTTTTATCCGTAGAGTGGGGTCGGTGGGGGTTGTCCTCCAATCGGGGGTTGAGTTCCAATCGGGGGTTATGTTCCAATTGGGATTTGTGTTTCGATAGGAATTTTCCCTACAAGGGGGGTTTGAGTCAAACCTCCTTGGTGGAAATGTCCACCCACGAGAATCTGGTAATTTGATGTGAATGACAGGATGGTGCCACTAGGATTGGTGACACTGATAGAGGATTGAAAAGGTCCTCCGAAAGGGGGTTGAGGAAGTGTCAGAATGAAGCCGGGAGGAGAGTGCTCAGAAGAAGAGGGACCACCAGGAGTTCCATATGGGGTTTGTGTAGGAGTGGGAATAGAAGCATTCAACGCACGATATCTGGGTGGAAGCGTCGGGGTGACACTGGGCGTGAGCAGTGTGCCAATTGGGGCTTGACTAGTCGCTATAATCCCGATGTGAATACTCATAATATCTGTGTAATGGACCATTTCTAAAGGGATGGTTAATATGTGGTCAACTCATGGAGCTTCTGTACTAGGAAAATAATAAGCAGTAGTAAAAGGTAGTGCGTCTGGGTCAGAGGTTTCGGGAAATGCAGGTGAGACAGTGATTTCAACGCCTGCTCCTGAGCCAAAGAGATCCTGTCTAAAAATGCCAGTAGACCAAAAAGGATCTTGGCCCTCAGGTCCTGGAAAAGGTCTAGTTGGTGATCTAGAAGACAAAACAACTAAGTCTCTGGAAGAATTCACTCGCATAATCCACCTCTCAGAATCGGGGTGAAGTCGAAAGTCCTCTCAAGAATTCGTAATTCGGAACCGTTCTAAAGAGTCAGTTCTTTCCACTTGTGGAGTGGTGACGTCTTGGAATTCACTCTGTTGAGGAGAGCCCTCTGGTGAGATTGTCGGCAAGGGTTGATAACCTTCCAGATTTTTTGGAGGTAAGCCCTGCATTCTACGTGAACGACGTGGAGGGTCTATTGTGAACAAGTTACAAACTTACGAAGAAAATCCTGTGGTCAACTTGGGTAAAAAAACAGTATGCGCTAGTAAGAAAAATCTAGGAAACAACACCAAGCAAACAATACCTTCTAATTCCGAATTCCCTAGTTGGTGATGAAATCCAACGTCGCAACAACGAGACGAGAAGGGGCTGGGCTAGGGTGGAAAATTTATGCTGACGACATGCTTAATGGACTTACACCCTAGTGCAAGCTCCCACACATAATTGTGGGTATACCCTCCAAGGAGCCCGAGTGAGTTTGGCCAACGTCGATTACAGGTACCGTGAAGACTTGCCCCTTCACAGTCACCTTGTGTAAGACCCTAAGAAGATAGGCCACTAAGGTTACCACTGAAAACAATAAAGGCTGGGGGGATAGTCAACAGTCCAATCCACATGCAAGGGCAGGGTATCTAGCCCGAAATCAACTTGAGAGGCTTCCACTCATCATTGTGGGTATACCTCCAAGTGACCCCCATAATACGTGCAATCTCTACACCAATGTCAATGAAGCAGGGTGAGTAACTCTGTCGATATCAATGCGACCTCATGTTTGACCCTTGTGTGAGAAGGGCTTCCTAGGACAACATGTTGTAAATGGAATTTGACACTCCTTAACACAAGATGATATTGTGTGTTTTGTGCTTTGGAGAGTGTATCTCTCTACCTATTCCAAAGCTCTAGCCTAGCTAATTGTTGGTGTAATAGAGTCCTAGAAAAGAGTTACTAGTTAAATTTTAAAATTGCACAATATTATTTAAGGGCTGTTGTTACTCAAAGGAAATGGAGGTGAAACCGATGTTGTGTGAGACTCTGACCCAACAATGCATAGATAGGAATGAAATATGTCAATTTTCATTCAATGAATCCTATGTATTGGAGGGAAAGAGAAGTATTCCGGAACAATCTTGAACTACGATATGCAATCTTCTTTAAAATGCAATCTTCAATGAATCACGTGACAATGAAAATTCTCTATTTGTTCTATTTCAACAATTGATTTCCAATATTTTCAAAATGAAAATGCTTTTAAAAAGAAAAATGTTTTTTACTTTTCAAAAATATCTACACCATGGTGGTGAAAGTAAGGAAAACCAAAAACTAACGAATAAGCAATAAGCAATAAACAAAACCCAAACCAATCTTTCAATGGAGACAAAAATGACAAGCAAACAAGACTGGTCTTTTCAATTGCATGAGAATGATGAATTTTCAAGCAATGAGCAAATGAGAAAGACAAACAATCCCAACTTTCAAACTGATCACCGACTCTTAACCAAACAAGCACTCAGATTCCAGGGTCAGAGATTATATCCTTACTAAGAAAATTCAAGAGATGAGAGTTGAGAAAAAGATGGACGAGAGGAGCCTTTGATTTCCAAAGACCGATTGTGCACAAAATCCGAAGTCAAGAAACAATCAACCAGTGTTCCAAGAAGTTCATTTCAGACACCTATACAGATGTGGGCATCTGAGCATACCAAAACCTTAAATCCAATTTTTTTTAAAATAGGGTTTGTAGGCTATCAGTGTTGTACAGTGCGAGAATGAATCATTCTCGCAGGATGGCTTCAAGCAGAGTGTGAGAACCACACACTAGTCTGAAAGGCAGAGTGCAAAATCATGGGGTTCTCGCAGGCCATTGTGGGGTTCAGTGCAAGAAGGCTTGAAACTAGGCAAAATTTTGGAAAAAGACAAAACATTTGAAGGGACTTCTGGACCCAGAGAGTCCGTCAGAGTTTCCTGAAGACTCATAGATTGATAGAAATGAAGAAAGGTAAGGCAAGAGCAAATGGCCAAGGAAAAGCACCAAAAATCACTAAAAAAAATGGGTTGTATCCCTAATGGAGTCGCCAATTTTGTTATTGGACTAATCGGTAGGTGCAGACACTAATAGATCTCCCTAGATCCACCTGGATCTAGAACAAAATAGGACAGGACATGACTCTTTCCCTAAGTTAGGACCATTGAATTAGCTAGGAAGGAGGAACAAGTGATGTACCTTTGTATCACTTCCTTAAGTATTTGTTGCTCCCGCTTCGCTCTGGCGCTCTCGTGAGGTCAAGACCAAGACAACACAAACCAACCAAAGTGAAGATAGAAAAATGTATTCAATCGTCAACTTATGCATATGATCAAGGAATTACACAATAAAGTAAGAATGACTTTATGGGAAAGGGACATGTCGTTGTATCATATTAATCGAAAGTAGAAGATACAACCTGATCGCCTTGATGTCGCAAGCTTCCTTTCNGTGACTCTTGGTTCCAACACACACACTTGCTTGGTCCTTGCATGAAGAAGATCCAATTCCTCTTGATAGACCTATTAGAGTCTCCAAGTTTCTGTCCAAGCTGGGTTCTTCACACAATTCCTTCACGAATTCTTCAATTAATCTTGCTTAACCTTTTCCATGAGAATCCTTTCAATATATAGAAGAGGGTGAGATGGTTACATGGATGAGAATGATCCCACCAAATCAGGGAAACCAGTAAAATGATAACCATTCGAATGCCAACCCATTTTCTAGAAGATTCCCCTCTATAACCCTCGAGACTTCTTCCCTTTTCCAAGCTTGAAAACAAGTTCGCACGCTATGTATAGAGCACAGTGCGAGAAATTCACACCCTAGCTAAAGTTGTCCTGCGAGAATGGGTCACTCTCGCACCCTAGGCTATAAGCAACATGCAAACTCACTTTGAAAATATGTTTTCTGGAAGGAGATAAATGCCACTTTTCTCAGGAGAAAGTTCTTGTTGGGAGCCTGAGTACACTATTGTCAATACATCACCAAGATGACCAAAATCATGTGTAACAGAATTGTCTTCTCTCTATGAATCCCATGGTATGAAAAGTAATCATCAATCTCCTTGCTGCAATATTCACCTCCATTATCTGATCAGAGACACTTCAAACTTTTTCCTATCTCAAATGAAGCCCCTGAATACACTACCCAAGACTTATAAATATTATGTACATAAAGAATCAAAGCATCTTGTAACACATCGCCTATTACATTTTCTTACTGATTTCTTTCCTGTTGTCCATCTCTTTGTTTCTTTGGAGCTCTATAGTCTTTCTTCAGATGTTCTTTCTTCCCATAATTCCAACACTCTATATTTCCAAGTCTGGATTTGGATATTCCCTTCCTAGAATTCCCACGGTTCCCTGATCCCTTTCCTCTATCCTTTTGTCTTCCCCTATTCTCCATGTTCAATGCATTACCTGATGTTTCACCTGTGCTTTTCCGTCGCATTTACTCACTAAGGATAACACCAAAAACATCATCAAATTTTAAAGTATTTGAACTAGAGACAGAGTTACTTACAGCCATGACCAAGCCATTCTATCTTTCTGGCAATGAGCACAAGATTAGAAGAACCCTAACCTCATCTTCAAAGTCCACTTTTACAGAACTTAGTTGATTAGTAACCGTATTAAATTCATTTAAATGATCTGCAACAAACCCACCTTCTGAAATCTTCATATTAAATAATATCTTCATTAGAAATACCTTATTAGACGCCGAGGGTTTTTCATATAGTTTAGCCAACGTATCCATCAGATCTTTCATTGTCTTTTCTTTCGAAATATTGAAAGCCATCGACGCTTCCAAGCTCAGCCGTATTGGTCATCATAGTTTTCGACAGGGTAGAACTCCTCCTTTAGGGCATATACAAAGTCCACCCAAGTGGGTTATGTCCCAAATAGTGTAGATTCATCCACAATGTACCTCTCCCAATAACCTTCCCACCAAGCTCTGACATGGGGAAGGGATTTAAGGAGCACAAAGGCGATCTTTTCATTTTCAGAAAGTTTTTGGACATAGTAATAACATTCTAGCAGACTCAACCATTTTTCTAGAGCATCTACATCTATCTAGCCTTCAAATAAAGGGATATAAAAATTGAATTATACCTTGAAGGGTGTCACACTTGAGAAATGACTTATTGTTGAAGATGACTCAGCCGCTGCCATCGATAGTCTTCCAAGGATATGAGAAAATTTATCCATCATCTCCTTCGTCTGTCGCACGAGGGCTTCCTCGAACAATGTATTGAAATGATATCCTACTTTGTCATCTATTACTCGATAAATTGATAGGTGCAAACACTAACAAATCTCCCTAGATCCACCTAGATCTAGAACAAAACAGGACAGGACATGACTTTTTCTCTAAGTTGCGGTCATTGAATCTACTACTAAGAAGGAATGAGTGACATACCTTTATATCGCTTCCTTAGGTCTTTGTTGTTCTTGCTTCACTTTGGTTCTCTTATGAAATTAGGTCCAATACAACACAAACCAACGAAAGAAAAGATAACAAAGTATATTCAATGTCAACCTATGCATATGATCAAGGAATTATGCAATAAAATAAGAGTGATTTTATGGGAAAGGGACATGCCACTGTATCATATTAAATGAAAGTAGAAGATACAACCAGATCGCCTTGATGTCATAAGATTCATTTCAGTGACCCTTGGTTCCAACACACATGCTCTTTCTACATTTGTATGAAGAAGATCCAACACAAATTGGTAGACCAAATAGAGTCTTCAAGCTTCTGTCCAAATAGAGTTCTTCACACAATTCTTTCACCAATTATTCATTCAATATTGCTTAACCTTTTCCATGAGAAACCTTGCAATATATAGTAGAAGGAGGGATGGTTACATGGATGAGGATGATCCCACTAAATCTGAGAAGCCAGTAGGATGCCAACCATGCGAATGCCAACTCATTTTCTAGAAGATTCCCTTCTAGAACCTTCATGACCTCTTCTTTTTCCCCAGCTTTGAAACAGGTTTTCACCCTACCTATAGAGTAGACTGTGAACCGTTTTCACCCTAAGTATGGGTTTCCTGCAAGAATGAAGGATTTTCACACCCTATAACATAGGCAGCCTGCAAACTCATCTTAAAAATGTGTTTTTTGGAAGAAGACAACAGTCACTTTTCTCAGGAAAAAAGTCCTTGTGGGAGCTTGAATACATCACTTGTAGAGACATCACCAGAGTGACCAAAATAAAGTATAACATAATGCCCCCCAAAGTATGAGGCTGGAACTTGTGACAACTGAAATACTTTGTAAAATTCGTGTGTGTGTCAGAAACAAGGAGCGCACCTAATCGGAAACCTGTAAACAACCAAGCATCTGTAGAATATATTACCAGTTCTGAGGTAGGCATTCCCATGCTTAGATCACAAATGAATGGAATCATAAACGTAGGTCATGTCCACCAATCATACACCATGGATCCATGTCATCAAAATGCTACATAGACACCAGGAATACACTGTGGATCTATGTGAGAAGACTTGAATTAAGACATAGCCACATGACATACAAAGTGGATCTATGTGCCAATACAAATCATACATACTCCATCGTAGCTTGGGTCAAAAAGATGAGACCCAGGGTCTTCAATCCCGTCACCTGAACGTATGAATCTATCCATGTGATTACATGTGCTGAAGTCGAGCATGGTAGAAACCACTTGATTATCGATCATTGATGAAAATCGTTAACCAGTGTGAGGGAAATCACCATTGATGTCAATGAATCCCAAGGTATCAAAGTACAATCTGAAAGAATTCAAATGGATGAGTTGAAGTTGAGCACTAAGCGAAATCTCTCGATTAGGGGTCAATGATGTGAAACCCTTGCCGAGAGCGAAGAGACCTTCCATTAAGGCATTCCAATTCCAAGGTAATAAATGATTTCTAAGTCTCATTCCCGGATAATGAGTTGGAGCCAACGGAAAAAGACTCATCATAGGGGGGCCTTGATGTATCCCCCATCAATGCCATGAAATAAGTAACAGATTTTGAGGGTGAAACAAAGTATGAATATGGGTTGAAATGGAAACAGGGAAGGCCGACATCATAAGAATGGACCACTGCAGATGGTCGACTCAATAGAGGGCTCGTTTGAACTTCTCTTGAACATATGAACGACACGACCAAGGACTTGGTAGAACTGACTCAAAGACGACCCAAGATATGAACTTATAGAAAGTTGAACGAGAGAAAAATGGATTTCCCAACCTAAATTCAAATGACGAATCGGGGGTGTTATGTTCAACAACGACACTTACTGCCATTAATATGAATACGAAAACATATCCCTTTCCCAAAATTCCCCCCACCATTTCTAGCGAGTACCTCTTTATTTTTACACAAGCTTGAGGAGGATAACATATGCTTGTTGATGTAAGTGCATCCTTCAGACAAGTCCCTCGGAGTATATTTAACGAACCCTAGGAAGGAGTGGTTCGGTCCCATTACGGGTCTTTCGATGTTTGTTTAATGAGTCCAAGGATAGAAAACTCGGGGATTTTTCATGTTTTGAGAGTTTGAAAAACACTTAAAGAGAACTCTCTTAGTTCCTTTTTCATAAAAGAGTTCGACGAGACCGAAAAAGCGATAAAATATCGCCCATCGAACATTTTCTTCAAATACTTTAACGAGCGTGAAAAGAACAAGATTGCTTGAAAATATTTTCATTTTTATGGAGCGTGAAAAGAGCTTAAAAGATACTCCCTTACGTTCGACATTTTTGTGTTACCATGATGAGTATGAAAAGATGAGAAAAAATATACTTGGTTACGTTCTCATATATTTTTGAGCGCGAGAACAAATGAAGACTGAGCTCGAGGTTTTTCCTAAAAAACCTTAAAAAGTAGTCGTACATGCGACAAAAAGAAATAACACCCATACCCCCTCGTTCGGACTTCGAAGTTGCTATATTCACGAAAAACCATACTCACAAGGCTATTAGGGTATTAGGTTTTATAAACAAAACAATAAAAATAATATAAAAAATCAATAAGAAATAGTAAAAAGTGAATAAATATGGGTGAAAAGGACTTTTTACCATTTCATTGTTACTTTGCCAAAAAATTGTCCAACATACCTCATTTTCCCCTAAATTTCTTTGCGCAATTGTGGGAGGCAAAAGCGATCATTCGACAAAGAGTTTCAACCAACGAGGTAATCTCTTGATTCTCCAACTTTTCCATGGTTTGTTTTTGGTTTTTATTGGCAATTTTTAGAGTTTTAAGTACATTTTAGGGTCGGAACATGCGCTCAAGCATTCTCGCAAGTGGGCATCAGGGCACCTAAAAGAATCTTGCACTGTGCAAAAGGTTCACCTGCGAGGGCCGAAAAATGGATTTTAATGTGTGGTTTTGCTCAATAAAAATTATGCAAGAGTTTAAAACAAGTTTGTGACTTCCCTCTCATGGCTCTATTGCAAGTGTTTGACCATCACGATGTTGGAATAGAGAGAAAGAGAACATGAGGAGGATGATGCCATTGCCGGAAATGACCCGGGTATAGTCACTTCCCTCTGGGAATGTGGGCTATTGAAATATTTTAGGATCCCGGCCATGAGAGCCCAACTCAGGTTGTTAGAATACCTGGTCCACATGTGGGATGTGGATCAACAGTTATTTCATGTGGGAGTCCATACGCTAACACTAGATATCGAGGATATATATTTTCTGATGGGGTTGTCATGACGTGGATACCATGCTACTTTGACCAGAGGTAGAGGCGACAAACTCCCTATGAGCGAGTATGTTCGCCAATATTGTGTTCCCAAGGCAGAGAGAAGCAAGGGTAAGGTTGCCATTTGGGGGGTCCAAGATCTGACCCTACGGACTATCTTGTTTACTATTGCACACATGGCTGGGAGCGTGGCTCCACACATGGATCTCCAGAGGTATTTCCAATATGCCATAGAGTGCACAGAGCCTCAGGTTTTCAACTAGTCAGACACAGTTCTTCGCAGTATGAAGAGACAACTGACAAAGTGAAAAAGGGGTGACTTGAAGAAATCTGGGTATGGGTCACTTTTGGTGTCATTCTTCCTCGAGAGGGTCCCACTGTTGTGATTACAGGTTGATTGGGGTTTACCGGCCCCACAGGATCTGAGGATGCTGAGGTGGTGTAAACTCATGGCTCAACACGTAGCAGGACCTATAATCAAGTATAATGATTCATTTTTTGACTGGTTGAGGCCCCATATGCTGATGATCGACGACTACGCATATGCCAGTTTGGATTTCCGGGGGGATCCATATTTGGTCCCGCCTAAGGATTCTCAGTGGGGTGACTTAGGTTAGAAGTACACATTTTTTTCTTTTTAAATATTTTTGCAAATTTTATTATATGAAAGTTTTTTATGTTTATCCAAGGACTAATCAAAAAAATTCTTTTTTATGACACAGATGTGGGGCCGTATCGAACTCCAAGAATGTCTCCCACACAAAGGCGAGGAGAAGCGGCTCCAGTGGCAAGATGGGATGCCGAGGACTACAAGGCAGTGGAACAAAACTTAGAGGGGTTGATCGCAGATGTCCCAGACATTGCTATTCGGGAGATCCCGAGACGTTACCAGCGCCATATAGTGGGCGGGTCCGAGTCTCTCAGTCGAATGCTCCATAGGGTAGCCCGAGCAGTTGTGTGTTATCATGAGCATCATCCATGATGCTATTTTGTAGAAGCTATAGGCTTCATATTTTGAGATTTTGATCCTTGGACAAAAACTTTTTGTAAATTTTTTTGATCGTTATATACATATATGCGGCTTTTACCGGATTATTTTGTGCTGTGTGATTATTTTATAAATGTTCCAAATGTCTATCTAACACATAGTTAGCTAAGGTTTCAGTCAATGTATTTAGACATATAGGAATGTGATGATATTCGATATAATAAAAATAACGTTCCAAGAGGCGAATTCATAAATATACCCGTAATAAAGTAGGACTTTAGATAGCATAGACGTTACTTAACTATAGTACTACTAGTTGCAAATCGAGTCGTATAACCAGGTGGCGGATATCAAGTGAAATAACATCAATCAACAATTCAGTGATGACACTATATTCTGCAATATTATTGGTCACACGACCAAGGCACACACCTAGTAGACTGATAAGTTCGTTTGTAGGTGCGTAAATTTCCCATGCAGTAGAAGCAAGTTTCCAATTACTACAACTAGCTCCATCGGTGAAGCCAATGTGGGGTAGCAAAGACTCCGACATATGGAAACCAATCACAATGCAAGATAAGCGGTCAAGGGCAGAGACCAAATAACGAAAAATCATACTAAAGTAACACACACAAAGTATGATACAATAAAATACAAGCACTCATGCACAGGTGATTTTAAGCATAGTACTTATTTAAGTACAACCCATTTCTGGGTTCACTCAAAGGGATACAGTCATAGTCCACCAACTCGTAAGCTCCTTTCTCCAAAACTCATATGATGATATAAGGACCTCACCACATAGCTTCAAATTTTCCAGCTCCTAGCATATCCCGATCTTGTTCGTAAAGGAGAACCAGATCACCTTCGGAGCAAAAGCATGGCTTGACATGTTTGTCGTATTGGGCTTTGATGCATTTCTTATGGGCTTATATAACTAGGGTTTCATCTAATTGCATGAGATACAACAACCGTTCTTCTTCGGTAGAAGTGTTTGGGAGAAGTTTGACGGCTAGTTTTAGGGAGGGTATCTCACATTCAATCGACAATATGGCTTCTAGACGATATACTAATTGGAATGGTGTAAACCTTGTAGCAGACTTGACAAATGTCTGGTAAGCCCACAATGATGAAAACAACATCGTGTGCCAACTCGTTTTCTGAATCCCTATCATTCGTCGAAGCATGGTAATGAGGATTTTGTTTATTGCTTCAAATTGGCCGTTGGCTTGTGGGTAATAGGTTGTTGAGTTTTCATGGTGAAGACCCAAATTTTCAGTGAGTTCAGACATCATGAAGTTTCTAAAGTGGCTACCATGGTCAGTAATGATAGCTTGAGGAACACCAAACTGAGCAATGATGTGATTGAATATAAATAATGCTGCAGTCCTTTTGTTATTTTAGAATGTTGGCATCTCCTCGGCCCATTTCGTGAAATAATCTATGGCTAAAATAATGTATCCATGCCCCCCGACCGAGTGAGGGTGACATGCCATGAAATCGATACCCCATTTCGCAAAAGGACCAACGGAGACCACAGGGTGTAGAGGAGAGGGGCGTGATCATATTTTATTGTTGTAGGCTTGAAAAGCGTGGAATTTTTGGATAGAAAGATGAAGAGGACCGTTGGTAGGTGGAGTCGTGGGAGATGGTTGGACCAATGAAGGAGGTATTGCATCAACCTTCTCTTTGGAGGAAGAATAATCTTTGGCTCGAGTGGTAAGTGTGATTTCATTCTTCTTTGAATTGCCTGTACACATTAAGACATAGAATTTATTGAAGAGGAAAGGTTGGTCATGAATGACCAATTGGGCCTATTGTTGAGAAGGGAAGGGTTGTGACAACATGGTCGGAGTGGGGGGTTTCGGTGTCCCTTGAAGGAATTAGTAACCTCATCTCGTCGTGGACAATCCTTAGTGTAGTGATCATCACCATAGATAAGACAAGGGTATTAGGGTTTGCACTTATTCTTATCGTCAACAGGTGGTGTTTTGGTTTTCTCAGATTGCGGATTATTTTTATCCTCCTTGTTCTTACCCTTTCCTTTTTTGGATTTATTTTTGCTGGCGGGGTAAGATTGAATAGAGTTCACCTTAGCAACCTTTCCAGTGGGAGGGGTAGGAGACAGAGGATTTTGAACATTAGAAGAAATGGATTTGGGGTTGTTGCTATAGGTTTGGATGGAATGAGGTTGGGCATGGAAAGTGCCAATCACACCGTCAGCTGCATGAGAAGCAGCATGAGTAGTTGAAGTAGCAGAAGTAGAAGGGCAAGGTGCATCAGGGAGTAAGTCGTAAAGAGTACCCATTTGTGAGTAAACGAGGTTGAGGTATTGAGCACGACTGATTACCTATTCTTCTGTGACAACTCCACCCATGGCGATGTGACGAGCGATGTCATTCATGAGTGATTTCGTGAACCACTCTGCCAACAACTGATCGGGAAGTTCGATTTTGATGAGACGTCGTCTCTGTCACCACTCATGAATGTGATTAGAGATATGAGTGGCTTTGGTTTGTTTGAAAAAACTCAAAATTTTGGTTCTCGTTTCATAGCGGATTGTCAGGTTGCTATATTAAATATTTTTAATTACCTGAGAACACTGAATTGTCAAACTAGGGTAAGTGAACTTAGAGATGCTACACTGCATGTGCTGGTAAGATTCTAATTCCTATATAAAGGTTATTCTGAGGAGAAAACACAAACTCACTCTTAAAAAACTGAACCCTAATGATTATCTTGAAACTAATCATCTATTGTTTAATTCATCAAAGGAAAATAGTTCTGAGCTTAAGTACATGTACTTCTATTTCTAATCCAATGTAATCTCCCAAGACTATGTACCATTATATTAAACATCTAATCATCATCATATCTATCTAAGCCATAAAAGAAAGATAATTTTTGAAAACCTTTTTATCTAAACATAAAAAATAGTTCTGAATCTATCCATAGGTAGAACAAATAAATGCCCTATTTACCCTACTGGTACTAGAAGCTTCCTTTAATCCGATTGTAAACTAACTATCCTAACAGAACAGAGTAAATCTAAACTCGCACTCCTTTTGAATCATGATCAAATTTAAAACTAGAAATAGACTATAAGCTGACTATCCTAACAGAACAGAGTAAGCTAACTATCCTAACAAGACAGAGTAAATCTAAACTCACATTCCCTTTAAATCATGATCAAATTGAAAACTGGAAATAGAGAAAATCTAGTTCATTCTTCAAGTTCTACAGGGATAAATAACGCATTCAACATTCATCAATCTATGAGATGATATCAAACTGGAAATGATCCAATCCGAAGAATGGTTAAGCAAGAATCTAACAAAGTAATTCCCAAACTCAAATAAACTAACTTACATGCAGATTCTAAAATACTGAAATAAACTAACTCTACTATGGAAAAGAGAGAGCGAATTGAACCTGTTGGTGGGCCCAACCAAGAGGTGAAATCGCCTAAAATGAAACTAGAGCTACTCAGATCATTCCATGCAAAAATTGTTCATACTTCACGCTCCATAATTCATAAAACAACTCAAATCATTTAACAACGAATAACATAAGGCATAGCAAATTTGTATTATCAGAAATCGTATCACATAGCATATTGTAACCAACATTTCTTTAGAGTGATCCCAGTTTATATAGATCCTTTCCAAAATAGTTTTAAACATAGGTGCATTAATCTAAACGGATCTCAGATCCGAAAATGACTCATAGTCAGTTAAAACGAACTTCACAACTTCATGACACGTAGTGTCAAGAAGTGTGGATCATAAAGAATTCTAATAGAATGGTTCTACAATCTCTCCCTGAGTCATCATATTGAGTTATGACTCAATCAATCATATGAATCAGACTGTCAATCCACTCTGGCCATGTCGTGCAAGTCTTCGACAACTTCTTTGGTATCTCCACTAAGTGCGAGCTGGTACCTGGTACTGATAAGTTTTGTTTCAAAGGAACAATACCTAACTCATGTCACATTTAGTATCAACATTAGTTTAAAATATCAAATACAAAAAATAACTTGAATCATAAGAATACCTTGAATAGCCACATTTAGTTGTAAAAGGATGTCAAATGTGTCATGGTAAGGCCAGAAGGAAATGATACTAGATATGAGAATGGAGGTATACTTGACATAATATAGGAAAAAATATAGTCAAAATTGGAGACTAACATTCCCCCAAACTGAAGTCTTTGCCTGTCCTCAGAAAACAAAAAGTCAAAAACTGAGATTCATCAGTTGCAGCAGTTGCAACCAACATTTGCAATTTCTCATGTTTCTTCATGCTTCTGATTTCCTTCTTAAGAACTCGATTAATGAAGATGTGCTTCCTGGAAATCTTCTGCAGTCTCCTGTTCCTTTGGAAAAGACCTTTATTCTTTCATTTTAATCATTCAATCTTGGACGAGAAATGAGTTTGCCTGAGTTTCATAAGTTCATTTTTTGTTTTTATGTGCCGATCCAATATGGTGCATTCATGTAACTTCTCTTTCAACCTGTGATTCCTGCTTTCTAATATGGCTACCATTGGTCTCAAGGATTTACTGGAGGAAATTTCACAGTAAGATTCAAATGTTTTACCATGTCCTTGTTGTGTTTGAGGACTGGACGCGTGAGTGAACTCATCTGGTCTTTGATCATGGGTGTCGATTGGACTAGGTTCAGGAGTAATCTCGTCATACACTTGATCAGGGGGTTTCGACTGGGCTGAGTTCAAGAGTAAACTCCTTATACACCTGAGCAGGGGTATCCACTGGCATTTGAATTGGCTTGTCCTGCTCAATTTCTTTGGGTGCATTAGCAGTTGGAGGAGAAATCATAATTTCAACATTCGCCTCTGTAGGAACAATGTTTTCCACTCTGTCATGGTTAGTTTCCACACCATCGGAACCATGGACATCAAATGAATGTTCTATACCAGGATTATCATCACTAGCTTCAATTGTGCAGTTTGGTGTATTCTTAGGGTCATCACAGATTTTGGTCAGGGTTTTAACACCCTTTTTCTTAGAGTTCAACTTCTTCTATGGAGGAGCGGACTTAACAATTTTATCTCTAGATTTGTCAGAGGCTAGGGTTCTTACAATAAACATATCCCAATTTTCTTGTTTGTGGGATAATGCAGACTTAATCAATATTTTGACAAGACCAAAATGAAATAAGCTACCTCTAAAATCTTTGGCTTTGCGGACCTGTTTTTCCATTTTCTTTAAACTCTCAGAAAATAGGGTATGTTCATCAAATGGTTACCTTTGAAATGTAGCAGGAGTTAGGCATGACATGGAAACACGATCGTATACCATCCTTCACAAGTGAGGTAGCGTTGGAGGATAGCTAGCAACTGAGCCCATTTTGGTTCTAACCATGACCTTGATGTGCTCTCTGACCATTGTAATTTCTAGTACTGTGGTTGTAGAAGCCGTGTGCAGAGCTTCTTGTCGATGGGCTGGCCCTTCGTCCATTTCTGACTAGTGTTGGGTAATTGAATTGCTTCAGAGATGAATTTTTCTGTGACTTCAAACTCTAGCTCGCCCACCTTAGCTAGTCCACCATGAAAACATAGAGCGAATTGAAGTGTAACTGAATCATCATACCCATCGAATTTCTTGAAAAATGACTCCCATCCATCTTTTTGAAAAATGTGTTTGGTGGCTTCATACTCACGAAGAGCTTCCAAGTCTGCAAAAGTCTCAGGTTCATGACAATTTGCCACCATAATTTCACTCGGTATCACAGGAAAGGTCCCCAGGTGAGCAACGGAATTAGATGAGGGAAACAGATGAATAGAGTATGATGTGTGAAGTAGTCGTGAGAGGAATCATAGAAGAATGTTTGAATTATCGTGAGGATCAATAACATGTAAGGAAATGATGATGGTCGTACACGTTTGAAAAATATTATTATATATGAATCATTTCAAATTCAACCAAGATAATGTAGTGCATTTCCATGATATGAAATGTCGAGACAGATTGGTTTATTAGGTATAGAGTATAGGTATAATGAAACATTATGGAGTATCGAGGCATTCCCAGTTCAAATTATTAATATGTAATTTAATATATTAAACCAACATGAAACTAAGCGTACCTGAATTAAATTACCTATTCCCTTGTTATGCATTTCTTACTGTAGAGATCTTTGAAGTCAAGTCTGTATCTGGAGAGCGCAAAAATTGTAATTTGAATTTGTATTTCTGATGACCACTGTAGCTGATGGATTTTGTTTTGGCACTGACTGGTACTGATGAAATAACCCGAAATCTACAGAGAAACTTGAACCAATAATATCTTGCTGAGAAAAAGACTTCATGTTTATGAAAGCAAATTATCTGATGGTTATCCTTGAACCTGAATTTTGTTCCTTCCTGAAAGGGATCAATTAAAATCATGTCTTCAATAACTTCAAAGATTTAACCCATGGTACAATTCTTATTTGTGTGAATAAATGTTCTGGAGTCGAACACAAAAAGAAATCATTGGATTACCAGCCATTAATGAATACCTTTAACCAATGTGAGATGACCCACCAATGATGTCAATGGGCCTCAAGGTACCTATAGTACATCCTAACAGGTACAAATAAAGGTCTTGGTGTTGAGTCACCTGTAGGATCTATCAACCAAGAGACATTGATGTATTCCCATGGTTGTTAGCAAGGAAATATGCCATTGAGGCATGCAGAGTCCAGGGTACTAAATAGTCTCTAATATCTACTCCAGATAAGGTGTTGGTGTCGATGGAGTGAGACTTGTTGGAAGGTGGACCTTAACGTATTCCACATCATCCAATGCAAGTGCAGATAGAAATCTTGCAGACATAATTTTTGGAACAGTAATCACTTACTTGTGGATT